>QVXC01000239.1:0-52345 GCA_003501895.1 Phaeosphaeria sp. A1 3.1a
GGGTAGAGAGGAGGGGTAGAAAGGACACTTGTTCGATGATGTAGATGGAGATAAAGGGCATTTCGTTCCGTGTTGGAGGTTAACTAGCATTGTCTGAATGGAGGACGAAAATGCTATTCCATGACACGATAAGTCTGAGACCTTTGCTTGATTGGAGTCTCGTACGTTGTCACTCTGAACCATCTTGTAAAGGTGATCGTTGCTTTGCGGGTATGACTACTCAGCAAGGAATGCCGTTGATTCTTCATTGGTAATCTCAGCCTGGGTTAAGTCATCTTTCCTCGTGGTTGGTGGTGGTACAGCTGGTGTGACTGACAACAGCAGGGATGTTCGGAAAACGACTGGTCGTTTTCTCACAGCGCTTGAAAACGACGGCCCGACGCCGCAACTTTGCTCTTTCGCCTATGGGTTCTCTTGGAGTCATGACACCTTTTCGATCCGCACAGGGCGCCTGGACAAATCACTGAGGTGTACGCGTATGCTACCGTACCAGGCTTATCCGGCACCCATCACGTGTGCGTTAGCGTCACTTCCTGTAGCTTCTCGTCCACATACTTGTTCTCCTCGCTCCTTCCTGCTCGCTCAATTAGACGGTTTACCCTCATTTCACGCGCCAGTGTTTGGAAGAATACCCAGTGGTAAGTCCTTCGCCTCTGTGCGCAGTACGAAATCAAGGGCTCCGCCATTCTTGTGCATCACTGACAAAACGTAGACGAGTCGTTAACAGAATCGACCTCATAAGCGCGCTACTTCAGTGCTCCGACATCAGGACGTCCAGTGACGTGTCTACCACGCAATGTCGCCCACGATCGAAGACATGCCTGCGGAGGTTGTATGGGCCATCGCCGATAAGCTCCCACACCACAACGACATCAAGTAACTGCGACAAGTTTCGCGCACACTGGAGGCAAGAACAAGACTTCAGTTCGGCGAAACGCAATTCCACACCGTCACCATACGCATCACTTTCGGCGATGTCCACATTAGCCCAGCAACCACATTTCTGCAAGACAATGCCTTTCGCAAATTCTGTAAAGAAGCTTGACTTGGTCTCGAATGTCGCTGCTCACTCTCACTTCGACCAATTCAAGAAATATTCGATCAACAAGACGAGCAAAAAGGCTTTTCAATCGCAATTGGAGAAGCTGTTGGCGAAAATGAGGCGCCTGGAGGAGATCTCGACTCGATTCGAAGTGTATGAATACTACATCGGATTTTTCAGGTTCAAGACGGCGCCCGGTTTCGGGGAGAAGGCAAACGCCTGCTTTAAGTCGGTCTTGACTGCTCTAATTCAAGCGATATCGGTCCATAACCTTGAGCACCTTACAAGCCTTGTACTTTATCCCGCTCCAGCAGTGGCTTTGACTGGGCTCCAGAGGACATCCACTGGCTTTTCGAAGCTGACTTGCCTCAGGCTTATACGAGGAAGTTCGGAATCAAATGAAGCACCGCACGCCCAACGCATCACAGCACCGGGACGCACAAGACATACGCGGAGTTTGGCAGACTTCATCGCTCTGGCACCAAAGCTGGAGACACTCGCTGTAAAGAGTTATCGGATATTTCCTGATGACTCTGGCTCGCGCTATATGCGGCAACCTACCACTGTACTGCCACCCATCAAGAGTCTAGACCTGACTCACGCGACTGTCACATGCCGCCAACTCTCTGCACTTCTGCTGCAAGTCAAGTCGTCTTTGCGGGATCTCATATTCTGGAGCGTTGATATCGTCGAGGGATCCTGGCAGACGATGTTCCGCTTCTTCCGAGAGGAGCTGAATCTGGTGCAATTACACTTCAACGTTCTGAAACAAGGAGATTCGCAGGTGGATTTCAGAAAGATCTCTAGGGGACCGCCAATCATTGTCTGTCTCAAGGGAGGTAAAGTGGTCGCTGGAAGTGAAGGCGTCGCTGGAGACAGCTGGAAGATCGTTTACAGGGAGCATGAACCGCCAACCATTGCCGGTCTCGATGGAGGTGAAGTCCTCGTTGGAGGTGTGGTCGGCGCTGGAGACAGCTGGAAGGTCGTTTACCGGGAGACGGTTGGCAGGGGAGATATAACGCTCAATGGCGAAAAGGGGGATGACATACAGAATTCCCTTACTAGGCTGGAAGAAGAGCATGTCTTGCTGTTCAAGGAGGATTTTGTGGACTCAGAGGAGGATCTTGAAGAGCTAGAGCTAGAGCTATGAGCATTTCCAACATCAAGTCCGTCTCGGCTATGTAGTCTAGACTTCAGACATAACAGATGGGCAAATTATGCTTTCTTCCACATGTCCGACTACGTCAAATGCTCGGTAGCAGCAATGAACCCTTCCCCGATTGCTAAAGGAACAGAGTGGCACATGTGAAGGGCAGGAGAACTGAGCCGCGAAATGGAACGCAGCGATACGACAGGTCGCTTCATCAAGAGTTTCAAAGCCAGTACTCTCCGCCGCCTAATCTTTGGCTTGTCATGTAATATTCGGTGCTCCTTGCGATCACCGCGCCTTAGCTACTGGGATAATGCTCTACGGGTGCTGCGTGCGTCTGCTTCTAATGAGGTGATAACGTATAGCCAATCCACTGGCGCAACCTCAGCCACCGTTAAATTCGCCACGACTAAGATCCCATGTCAAAGTATTGCTGTGGGTGTCCGAAAGTGACAGTGTGCGGGAGAGCTTCCCGCATGTACTGCATGTACGACCGAAAATGGAAGGTATCTTCGGGCGCGACTAGTCGAATTCTCGCGACACTGGGGGAGGACGACGCAGTACCAATATATTCCTCATTCATCGATAGAGGCCTTGAACCCTGGCCACCGTTTTATCCAGTTGAGAGACGATGGCAGGGATGCGGCCCGAAACTCTGTAGACTCCCGCTCTGATTCGGAAACAGGGACTCACCCGTGGTCCGTGGTGCGTTGATGTTACGCTACGGATTGTTATAATAGCGCTTTGCTTTTCCCTGGGCACGTAGGTTTCCCATTACTGCCACTCCTGCCAGATCTACGTTCACATGCGCGCTGGCTCCGATTCTACGCAATTCGGTCGTCGAAGCTGGCATTACGTGATAGGTATGTATCTGAATCTTGGAAAAAAGCAAGTTTCGCTGACCTTCCGTGGCTGCAAGCGATATATGGACGACTACGAGACAACGGATCAATCCATGGTTGGTTCACTCGAGGCCAACAGCGTCCAGCGACAGAACCATCGCGAAAACCCGTCCATGCTTGAAGATTCGCCGCTGGAACTTCTCTTGGCCGTCGTCGCTACGCTACCACGCTGGAAGGACGACGTCAAAAATCTTCGACAAGCTTCCCCTTTACTAGCTACCAGATTGAAGAAGACATTTGGGCACCAATACTTCAGCTGCATCTCTTTGATAGTCTCATCCAAAAACGTCCGCTTCTATCCAGCTGTCGGATTTCTTGATGACAGAATCTTCCGGCAATGTGCGACTATGATAGATGTATACATGGCCCCTCCAGAAGCCCTCAATCAGTATGCCGACCCAGCGAGCGATGCGACAAGCCACGAAGCGTTGCGGTCACAGTTCGACTCGCTCCTCGCGAGGTTACCAAGACTCAAAAAGCTGTTCACGTGGCCTGGCAAGACCCGAGAGCTCTCCAGAGAACTGCAGAAGAGGGTGCAAGCTCGCTACTATGTTGTGATGCGTCATCTTCTCGATGTGGTGTCGACGCAGGACGTCGCCCAAATTTGAACTGATGGACCTCACATTGACTCGACCCGATATGGCATCGCCAGTAACGAAGCTATTAGAAGGTCTACCGATGACATCTGCCGCGTTCTCGAAGCTTCGTCAACTTCGGCTGCTCCGATCGCGAACCACACTAGTCGATGACCCTGGGCACATTCGACGTACGAGATCCTTAGGAAGCTCTGAGTTTACACAAGGCCTAACGAACTTTTTTTTGCTGGCCCCGAAGCTTGAAGATCTCACAATCCAATCGAACGACTACTATGAGCTGATGCTTGATCGTGAAGATGGCTCGTATTGCACATTCAGCCACATTCCAGGAATGCCAGCCATCACGCACCTCAAGCTTAGCCATGCTCTCGCCACGTCACGCCACTTCTCTGCGGCTCTTCTGCAATTTAAAACATCATTGAGATGCTTGAACTTTAGCCACATGACGCTGATCGAAGGCTCATGGCAGGACCTGTTTGGTGTTTTGAGCCAGTTTCCAGCTCTGGAGCGTCTCAGACTCCGGGCGTTGGCACAGGGCATTTTCAAGTTGACTTCAGTCAAATGCGCGAGCCAGAGCCCTATATTGTCGCCGACTCGCTATGGGGCCCGGAGTGGACTGAGGCCATGGAGGGTGACTGGCTGATCGTGTTCAATGGCAATCATCTCAAGAACGATATCGTGTTTACGAAAGGCGATGACTACAACGAGGTGCAGGATCTTGTCTCTGATTTGAAATAGAAGTATCGCTTGATGCCTGCGGGGGACTTTCCAAGAAGAGTCACGCCTGTCTTGGGGTATATGTATAACTCCTAATCGCTGCTGCTGTTGCCTCTAGACCTCACGCATCCTTCTCTAGAACACGCGAGCGACTGTCACATACTCAATTTGCATCGATCGTCATATGGCTGCAGCACTAGCCGATGAATGGCAGGTGATCGGGTGTGAGAAATTATGTGCTATGACTGTGAATCTCTTTCGAAGGCGAGGCAAAGTCTCAAGACGCTGTTGTTCATGTTGCAAGACCGAGTTCGCTTGTTCTTGGCCCAGAGGGTTTATAGACAACATTTGGTTGTGTAGTGTTAGAGTTTGTATGGTCATATGGCGCTACAGACAATCAAGATTATTAATACACCTTTCACATGTTGTTCTGATTACGACCAAACGTGCGCCCACAGATTTTCAAGGTCGAAGCCATCACAGCGCAAGCTCAGAATCCCTGGAGAAGAGCTTATCACTTGCTCCTCCGTCATAGCAAGCTCTTGTCTACTGTTGTCGCGTTTCTAGAATTAGCATTTTCACCCAGCGAAAGCGCACCTGGGCATTCACTGATCATGTGTGCGCTAGCGTAACTCCATTTAAGACTCACTCTGCTCGTTGGCGCAAACTCTCGACATTCGCGCTGCCTCACCGAGTATTGAGATTACAGAAATCGTCTACCACCGCGCTGGCTGTATTCCCCTGCCATCGTAGCCATCGCAAACTACCCTTTTCCTGGATTGTTACCACACTCAACTTCGCCAGTCCGACAGTAAGTAGTCGCGTCATCTGGAGAGTCATCGCGCATTCCACGCGCCTTGGACTTTATAATGTTCTGACTATCCACTAGCAACATCTCCCCAATGGCGCCTACGCTCCTGGACCTACCCGTGGAAATCTTTGACGCTATCATCGATCAGCTGCCGAGAGACTACGCTCTGGCTGGCCATGAATTTCGCATCTTTATCAAGGACCTCAAGAGTCTTCGGCAGACATTTCGTGAGGCGGAGAGCAAGACGCGAAGGCGATTTGCTAAAGACATCTTTGCTACAGTCTCCATGGATGTTCTGAAGATTGACTCTCGCAACAGAGCCGACGCTATCCTGAGTAACGAGACCTTTCGAGAGTGTGTGCGTTCGCTTCACCCATGCTTCGGCGGTTGCAAAGCAAGGCTGGAGAGTGCTATTGGCTGGTCGACGGATGCCGCCGGTCGCAACCCCGGACGTCTTCATCCCCAATTCAAGGCTATTCTTGGTAAAGCTCGAGGATTAGAAGTACTGGATCTTCAAAGCCCGGGAGTGCAACCAGGCGCTCCTGCTGAAGTTCGAAACATGATCGAACACGTCTGGTACCAAGTGTTCACAGCCACACTCACGATCATTGCAGCTCATGACGTCTCACATCTCCGAACTCTCTACCTAGGATCACATTTCCTCAACTTCCTGCCAATTATACCTTCTTTATGGCAGGGCATAGCAAAAGGCTCGACTGGATTCCGGAACCTGGAAGGGCTGATGGTTTACAATTTCGTTGAAGGAGACGTCATTCCCCTTACCTCCTCAGCTCAATCTGCCGACCCAACAAAATCCCAGAACTTAGCCGATTTGGTAGCGATGGCACCCAAGTTGCGCGAGTTGACAGTCGGCGGCACCAGCCTCACTGTTGACAACTGCAGTCGATGGATACACGACGTACAGAAAGTACCATCAGGTCCACCAGCACTCTCGCGGCTCACGTTGAAAGAAATAGAGCTCACTGAAGTGCAGCTGAGGAGATTTCTGCTATGTTTTGGATCGACTCTGAGGTTTCTTTGGCTCAGCTATGTCAGATTGACGAGCGGATCTTGGCGGACGCCTTTCCGTGAGCTCCGAAACAAGTTGAATGTTCAAGACCTCAAAATCTATCGCCTGTCAGAGTACGATCACTGGATATCCCTTGCGAATGTTATCAAAGAGATGCCATTGGTCATAGACCAATAACGTCCAGTCAACATCATGGATCTCGAGGACAAGGCAAGCACGGAACAACGCCAGTACTTGGAGTGGGACTGGAGGTATGCTCTGGAGCCAAGGGCTTTGGGCCGCCGTAGATACTACTCTCGGGCGTACAGTTATATGGCGGAAGGTTTGTGCGAGGCAGTCTCGGATGACGGTCACGAACGAGCAACAACACGAGATGGAGGAATGAGCAGGAGTCGAGATGGGCGTGCACTTGATTCGGTGACGATCATACAAAACAGGTCCCAGACCTTCCATTACCAGTAATTAGCGCTATTAACATGGAGTTCCGTAAGGTGAGCTTTTGGACAGGAAGGTAACGCCTGGAAAAGGGTATACGCCTGGTCCCGAACGTCGGGGCTCGAAGTGGAACATGCTACGGACAACTTCGACAAGACTAAGATTTACAGAGACTAACGTGATAGGTCGCAAGAGCCCTGGATACACGCTCTTGAATTCGTGCTTCCTCAGACTCGATTTCCGCAATCTCGACCTTGCCGCTTCCACACTCTCACTTATCATGTGCAGGCTAGCGCGGCTTCCGCTCAGGCATGACCGAGCAGTTGACATCCTTTTCTCTCACCCAAATACTTGCGGTCACATCCGAGAGACACAACAAGACACGTTACGCAAATTACAAGCTGCGTCTTACACCAGGACGGCGAGGTACGCCCGGCTCGACCTTGCTGCGTGCTTTCAGAATGCGGGACTGACTGGAAGAAGGCCAAGATATACGAGGCTACACGCGAGAAGCACGCACACTACATCTTCACTGCATACCGACTGTCCAGCAGCGAAGTCAGTCAGATAGCAATGGCACCCACGCTCGTGGACATGCCGGTCGAGATTTTCCATGGCATCATCGACGAATTACCGGCGGTCTATAGACCATATCGCGCACACAGCAACCTCAAGATTCTGCGCCAGGTGTGCCGCGAAGTTGAGCTAAAAACAAGGGTCCGCTTCGGGCAGAAATATTGCCGTTCTGCGGTACTGTGCCTGGCTCCGGCAGGCACCCCCCAGAAGCTGGGATATCTGGGAGATGACATTTTACGACAATGCGTTCGCGAAGTGGAATTGAGAATCCACGACCCAGATGTGATCATGAAGGACGAAAGCAGCTCAGATCTGGTCCTCGACCATGAAACAGAGAATGATTTGGAGCAGGGTCTTTTGACCATTCTGCGTCTTGTCCCCGGTGTCGAGCATTTTTCTCTTACGTGCTCGAAGACCGTTCAAGACACCACGGAAGAAGGTTCAAACAAAACACGTCGCTGTTGGCACAAACTGGTGGCCACCACAGTCCAACTTGGCGGGCATGATGAAACCACATTGCCGATACCAACATTAGTCTCTGCAGCCGCACATCCTCGGGTCCACAGGTCTGGCCGAACTCACGACATTGAACTTGTGGGGTTTCGTGGAAGCTAATCCTGCTGACTTCTCATCATCGGAAACGGCTGTGACAACAATAGAAATGCTGGACGGGTTTCTCGGTCTGGGACCCAAGCTTGTATCAATAGGTTTTGCTGGAGAAAGAAAGGAGACTTCACTTACCAGCAGCCTGCTCAAAGCAAGCCTTTCGACAACACATCCGCGGCAGATTTCAGCGGTCAAAGAACTTCACTTTTAGAGTCTTGCCATGACTGCATCACAACTCGTCCATGGACTTCTCCTACTCAGTGCGACACTCAATTCATTAACGCTGAATCATCTGCGTTGACGGACGGCACTTGGCGATCAGTGTTTGGCATCATGCGAAGGAGGTTGAGACTCAATTATATCGACCTCGTTGTCCTGGAGCAAGGGGAGCTCGGCGTGGATCTTCTGGATGTTGCGGAACACAGGCCTTACATCCTGGATTCGGAAGAAGAGCAAGCTCGAAGTATGTACTGGGGTTGCGCAATGGAATGGGAATCTGGTACAGACGATGAAGAGTCTGTGCCATTCCAATCGAAAGAGAGTGAATTTAGCAAGCTTATTGCTGATGGCTGGACTTGGATATCTCATGGCAACTGTGTCTATGATTGGATCGTCCTGGACAAAGCGGCAGGTGATGACATTGGATTGTGGTTGGCTATGGTGGAAGATCATTACCTATTGGTTTGAACAACGTCTGTAATGCGCAAATACGTGCGCAGGTGGAGGAGGTGATCACTCTGGCTGCACACTTGTAGCATCTCGACAACATTGCAGATGCACCTGTGCGGCAGCTTCGACTACAATATACATTAGCATGTTACAGAGCATAATGGTATGAGGACATGGCTAACCTTTGTATCAAAACACATCGAGGCAACATGGCGACGATATTTGACATTCTCTGTGCAAGAGAACATTTTAAGTACTTCGGTTTCCTAGATGAAGTCTCATCGACCACTATTTCGTGCTTTGTTACCTGGCACCCTCCTTCCTTCCTCTCTGAGCTCAATTTCGTGCTGGCGCGTCTTCAACGCGTCTGCTCATGGTCACTCACTCTCGGCCCGCTTTCTTCTCAACATCGACCCGGCCGCTGTCGAAAGTGGCATATCCTCGTCTGCGCCGTCGAAGAGGTACGTTGGCTTCTAGCAGCGCACGTGCGATCTCATGAGGTGAGACTGGCATACGACAGACGAATTGCACGATTACCGGTCACGCGGATTGGAGACAATTCACCTCGCTTTGGTGGACATCGAATACCATTTGCATATCGCACATCGAACGAGACGATCACTTCGCGATGGCGCCTACACTGCCGGATATGCCGGTGGAGATCTTCCATGCCGTGATTGATGAGATGATGGCAGATGAGCACGATCCAGGCGCACGCAGAAGGGACATGCAGAGTCTCCGACAGGCTTGTCGAGACATTAAGGTGAACACTAGGGTGCGCTATGGACAGGAGGTCTTCGCACGCAGAGTTCTGTTCATCACGAGGGACAGCTTGGCAAAGATGGACGCCATCTTGAGCGACGATCTATTTCGAGGCTGCGTCCGCGATGTCACAGTGCTTATCGACCATTCCAGCCCATCGAGCGGCGACGACGTTAACTGGGATGCACTCCTAAGTAATGTCGACATTATGGATCTCCAGCAGCATCTCAACAAGATGTTTCAGCGCTTACTCCAGGTGAAACGCATCGCAATCGACAGTCCCAGTCTATCAACGGATGCTTCTAGCGAACTCCGGATGAACGTGGAGGGTCGGTGGAATGAAGTGGTGGCGACGACACTGGACGCGATCATGGCACAAGACAAACTTTGTTTCGAGACGTTCGAGATTGGCTGTTGCAGTTCAGAAGCAGTTCTCATACTGGTACGCCTACTGAAGGGACTTCCGAAGGATTCGACTGCACTCGCGGGGCTTCGAGAGCTGTGCCTTTACCATGTCGTTGCCGAAGCGCCCACCGAGGCCAAATAAGGCCCAGGATCTACGCAGACTTTGGCAGAATTCCTAGCACTCGCACCCAACTTGGACTTTCTTCGGTGCCAGAGCATGAATCTGTCCGCTCTAACGTCGAGCGCGAACTCGTCCTCGGATCGAACCCGAATGCAGCACTGCCTCCAATCACCGCACTCGGTCTCAGCAGCATGGCGACCACGGAAGTTAACTTGACTGAAAGTCTTCTTTTCAGCTCGACGCTGGCATCACTCCACCTCAATGACATCAACATGACCGCAGGATCATGGCAAGCGATCTTCCACATCATGTGGCACAAACTCAGCCTGGGAGATCTACAGATTGGGAATTTGATACATGAGGGAGATCAGCACGTGGTGTTCGGTGAAGTGTACAAGGAGAGGCCATTGATCTGGGATCCGCAACACGACATAGTATACGACTTTCTTCGGCAGGAGTTGCTTGAATACGTATTCCTCTCACCAGAGTACAATGCAAGACAAAGTGCGATTCTAGAGGACTTCTCGAACAGTTGGGTCTTCGTCTCTCACAACTACGACAACCCTTGATGGCTCGATCTTTCGACAGAGGACAACGATGACATCAAGACGTGGTTGGACATGGTGGAAGATCGCCATCAGCTCATTACTGTAGATTGAAAGACAGCTTAGCTCAGCGGGAGAGCACCTTGGGCAAGCACTATCAGCATTCATCTCAACGAGCCCTCTCGAAAAAGAACCAATTTTCTCAAACATATCTACTACAGCATGGTACAATCTCGCAGCGAAGGTCAAATGTAATGATTATGAGGTGGTGTAAGAAATAGAAGTAAAAACACAAGCAGGATAGTATGGAAGCACATGACAATATCAAGTACTTTCTCGACCATTTTGGTACCAACTGCCCCAGCCCCTGCAACAGTACGCATTTTCTTCGATGCATATCATATGAATCAACTTTACAGCAACACTACAATCACTGATGCAAGCAGGCGTTTCTTCGATACTTGATTCAGACTGTGGCTATCAGACGTCGCTCTTCCTTATCTCTTACTGATGGTGGGCTCGTACTAGCGCGGCTTCCGTCCGCGCATGAATAGCAACGCACTTCCGCTTCTCTCACCTCGCCAACCTCTCATACACACTCCATTACTTCGTTAGTATTACATAGAACGGTGAACAGGTATGGTGACTTTTGGCGTCGCTTCTGCATGCAAATTCCACTAAGACTGACTGCCAGTAGAATTTACATAGGACACCCCTTTCCACCAACACTGAAATGAAGAGCAACCTATCTTGTACACCATTTCTCCTTTTCATCACTGTTCACTCATCGGCGTAATTGCTTCATGAGCATCCCGAGCAACAACAAAGAGGCATGCTAGTCCGGCAGAGCGCTTGCGTCCGAAGGCCATAACACTGACTGGAAGCAGAGAGCCGATGAGAACAACAAGCACTAGACGAGCCGGTACGCAATGGCGCCAGAACTAGTGGATATGCCAGTTGAGATCTTCGATGCTATCATCGACTGATTGCCACCAATGATTGACGGATTCAAACACTACCACGATCTTATGAACCTGCGACGAGTTTGTCGCACCATCGAAACCAAGACGAGGTGGCGTTTTGGCCGAGACCATATGTTCGAGATAGACGTCTCCGTTAACTCACATTACCTGCTATGGAACTCCGACATATTGGCTGACGAGCTATTTCGAGCCTGTGTGCGCCAGCTCAACCTCTACGTTGGTGACGTTGGACGGCCGTTTCAGCCATTGCACGACGATTTCGTGTGGGGCTGTGATATCGACTTTCTCTGTCATGGGGAAATGCAGCACATCTTCGAAGAGATTTTAACCATGGTACCACTGGTCAAGCACACTGCCGTCCACGACCCTCCGGTTGACAAGAAAGCTACCACTCGGACACGCAACAATATAAATTATCCTCCAGATAGGCAGCGGGGAATATGGCGAACTGTCATTGCCGAGTTTCGTGTTTGGCTAAAGACTTGACTGCGTTCATCAAGCTCCACAAGCTAGTGCTTTGCAGGCTCGTCGAGAACGACCATGACGGATGAGTCTCAAGTTCTAAAGACACATCTTTAACTGAATCGTTCACGGATTTCATCGCACTCGCTCCAAATCTAAATTGGCTGAGCTACACAGGCGGCTCCGTTCACTATGTCGATAGGCCCAAACTCAACGGAACCGAGCTTCTCGTACACATGGCTCGTCGGCCGGCTCTTACAATTTTGGACTTCTCCAGGCTCAATTTGTTCCAATCAGAATTACTCGAAGGAATTATTCAATTCCGCTCAACCCTGCGAAAGTTATCGTTGCACTCGGTCTTCTTGATGCCTGGAGCATCCTGGAGAACCATTTTCAACAAGCTCGAGCGAGATTTGAACTTGTCGTACCTGAGTCTACGCGACTTGTCAGAGAACTACGAATTTTTGTGGTTCGATGAGATATTGGCGCAGATGCCTATCATGCTAGAATGGCCAAGCGATTATCTTGTTGCGACGTACGACGAGCTACTTTATTTGCCAAGGATTGCGCAGAAGTACATGATCGATAATGACTACTCGGAAAGTGGCGACGAGAATCTACAGAAAGAGATAAAGGTCTTGGAAGACCTTCTCGAGGATGGCTGGGTATGGGTCGAGCATGACATCGATTTGGAGTCTAGAAGGTTTCAGCTCGTGTTGGATGCAGAGGAGGGTGACGATGTCAAGATGTGGCTTGGAGAGGTTTTGTGTCGGTATGAGCCGCAGTGAGGCGCGTGACGATCGCGGGCGGACATTCAACCCGGAGGTCGCTAGAACCCCCAATACGTTGACCAAGACGGGGCGCGAAACGTAGGTATCGCATCGGACGAGACTGGATCCCCTCAAGCTTTTGAGAGAGGACGTTGCATAGCACTATACTGAACTATTGGTATCATTCCTCATGACTGCTGCATCATTTTCTCATCTAATTCCCCTTCTTGCTCTCCATTTCGATACCCATGAAAACACTCAGCTGCAAATATCTTGCTACAGTGGGCGCACGTTACCTGAAAACCACCTGCAAAACGAGCCAACTATGTCATTCACTCCAAGAGTTGAATATTAGTCAGCAGATAATATCACATCTGTCCTCCAGTCCTTCACCTCGCTCTTTCCTATTGCCTTGAACCCTTATGAATCACGTGCGCACTAGCGTGATTGCCGTCTACTCATTGACCGCGGACCTTCTTGTACCCTCACCTGTACGCAGCCATTATTCTGGTCGTCTCTACGCCGACGAAAGCATACAATCAAACGAAGCCACACCATGGCGCCTACCCTACCAGATCTGCCGGCGGAGATCTTCCTCAACATCATCGACCAGTTACCGCAATCCAGAGATACAATCTCAGTTCACGTCTATCACAGCGATGTCAAGAGTCTACGTCGAACTTGTCGCGAGGTCAAAGCGAATACGAGGCGCAGATTTGGGCAAGAATTCTGCTGTACCCTCAAAATAAGCGTCATGCCCACATGTCTCGACTACAAGGACCCCATGTCCATCGATAAGACGCTTCGGGACTGTATACGCGACATCAGCGTACATATTGGGAACTACGCTGTGAATGAAAGCCTCCTTTGAAACTCGTACTCCATCCACCGCGGCCGCAAGATATTCGAGCGCGAATTCGAACAGATCCTTGCAAAAGTCAGGCATGCGACGGGTCTGATGATCGAGAGCCCCTGCTTATTTGGGAACACGAAGGGAGGCATCGTCGAGACAGTCAAGGCTTGTTTATATGACGTGGTCAAACTTGCTCTGCGATAACTCGCCGCGCATGGGCAAAGTCGACTGAAGGCCCTGGAACTCAGGAGCAGCGGCATCATAATTTCCATCTTAGACTCGACACCAATGCCAATGTACCTGCTCCAAGACTTTTTAAGGGTCCCCGTGGCCTTTGCAAATCTCACGACGTTGAAGGTGGTCGGCGTCGATTGGGATGCAGGTCCCGAGCATACCCCAACGTCAGCAACTCGAACGGTCTTGGATGATTTGAAAGACCTCCAAGCATTCGCCCCGAACATAACTACTCTGGTATACAACAATGTGAGGCCCAGTGTTTATCCCTCCAAGGCAGACTTCAGCGTTCAAGAGCTACACGCTCATGTTTTCTTGCGACAACCCCTCACCAAATTGGCTCTCAGCGATTTCATCATTGGCGAAGTACAATTCAGCCACATCCTACTTTCGTTCAAACACACCTTGAAGAGTCTTACATTGAACAGCATCACCATCATGTCCGGATCCTGGCGAAAGATCTTTGCTCTCCTTCGAAACAAGCTACACCTGCAAGATGTCGACCTGTTTATGCTTCGGGGGGAAGATGACCGGGAAGGGTATGAAAGGGCCGTGAACTTTCATGCTATTACAGATCAGAGGCCAGTCACCGTAGACGCCGACACAGTACCGAGGCACGATACCAACTGGTATCGAGCTATGGGCGAATATCGCTTCCTGCCAAACTCCGTGGAATACAAGGGAAGAGCCAATGACCTGGAGGAGCTGACCGCAAACGGGTGGGTTTGGATATGTCATAATCAGTCTTCTTACAAGGTTGCAGACGATCTTGAACTGCATGCAAGTGAGGGCGACGACATCAACATGTGGCTGGCTCTGGTGGAGAATCTTTACGCGCTGCAGTGAACCCGTTAGGATGTATAATGGAGGCAAGCAACTGATCTTTCCGTATGTACCATAGCAGCTTTGGTGCCGGGTAGCTGCCGAGGAGCAAGGCGATGAATGTTACCTGCGGAAATCCATACATGCATGTCCCATCAGATCTAGAAACCATCAGCCAGTGTTTAGAGTGAAGTCCACAATGATACTCACAGAAAAAGCAGTGCGTGACTTGTAAAGCACATATCTGCAATCATTGATTCTCATTTAATGAACGTGAAACGTGTCGGTCAATACTATACTAAAACGATTGGTATCATACACCACATTCTCTCACCCAATTTCCGCTCCCATCCCTCTAAATATTCATAAAGAAACTCTTCTCCCCCTCCTTGGGCTCCACCCACGCCCTCTTCAAAATCGGATCCGCACAACTAATCCTGATCCTCTCCGGCGTCGCCGGACTCTGCAGACTCAACACGCTCGTCTCGCCAAACTGAGCGCGCGCAGCCTTGAGCGCGTCGCGGATAGCGAAGAAGACGCAGCTGCCCATGAACAGCGGTGGTTCACCTGCGCGTACCTCGTCAGCAAGAATCATCGCAAAAAGTTAAGCATAAAAAAAAGGAAAATACTTACCAACACCCCTACTCCTCTGAATCGTCCTCAAATTCTCCCACTGCACATCCTTGAGCAAACTAACATTGAACACCTGCGGAATATCCCTAAACCCAGGAATTTTATAATTCCCCGGCCCCTTTGTGAAAATCCCGCCAGTAGCCCGCACCCACAGACTCTCTTCCGTAGTAAACAGGCCCTGGCCCTGCACAAACGCGCCCTCGATTTGTCCGTAGTCGATGGAGGGATTGATGCTGCGGCCAACGTCCATTTTGACGTCGGCGCGGAGGACGGTAAAGTCGCCGGTCAGTGTGTCGATTTCGACTTCGGCGGCGGCGACGCCCTGCGTGAAGTAGAAGAACATTTGGCCCGTGTTGGCGCCCCAGACGTAGCCGATGTCGGGGGTTTTGTAGAAGCCTTGTGCGGAGAGGTTGGTGCGGTCGAAGTAGGCGGCGTGAGCGAGCTGCTTCATGGTTGCGTCTTTGCCGAGCTTCTCTTTGTAGGGCGCAAGGCGCGTGTTGAGCTCGGTGCAGGCGTTGAAGATGGCGTAGCCGTTGAGGTCGGAGGAGGCGGAGGCGGCGGTGGACGAGGTGTTGGCGACGGTGTTGGTGGCGGTTTCGCTGATGAAGACGTCTGCGAGAGGGACGCCGAGTGTCTCGGCTGCGATTTGCGTCATCTTGGTGTGTAGACCTTGGCCCATTTCTGTTCCGCCGTGGGCGACGAGGACACTGCCGTCGTGGTAGATGTGGACTAGTGCACCGGCCTGGTTGAGGAAGAGGGCAGTGAACGAGATACCGAACTTTGTCGGGACGATGGCGAGCCCGCGCTTGTTCCACTTGTGGCTCGAGTTGTGTGAAGCGATGGCCTCGCGGCGTTGAGAGTAGTTGGACTCAGACTGAACCTGGTCGTACATGAGTGGCACGTACCAGTCCTTGATCTCCTGGTTGAAGTGCGTGATCATGTTGGTTTCAGGCTTGTACATGTTGATCTCGCGCATCTTCTCGGCGGAGATGCCCAGGTGGTCGGCGATTTCTTCGATGTACGTCTCCGCGATAAAGAGACCTTGAGGGCCACCGAAGCCACGGAAGGCGGTGTTGGAAACAGTGTTTGTCTTTGCTACGCGGCCACGGACGTGTACATTGGGGATGGAGTAGACGCCGTCAATATGGGAGAGGGAGCGCTCGACGACGGCGCCGGAGAGATCCTGAGACCATCCTCCATTGCAAAAGACATCGGCGTCAAGAGCTTGAAGCTTGCCGTCCTTGTTGACAGCCACCTTCCAACGGGCAAGGAAGGGATGACGTTGTCCAGAAGTAGCGATATCATCCTCTCGACTGAGCATGCATCGAACAGGTCGACGAACCTTGTTCGCTGCGCATGCCACAATACCAGCAAGTTGAACTGACCTCGTCTCCTTGCCTCCGAAACCACCACCCATGCGCTTGACACGGGTGACAATCTTGTTCGCAGCAACACCAACGACCTTCGCCACATACGCCTGCGTCTCGGCCGGGTTCTGCGTGCTGCTGAAGATCTCCATCTCGCCATCTTCCGGCTTCGGTACAGCAAGGCAGGCCTGCGTCTCGAGGTAAAAGTGCTCTTGTCCGCCCATTCGTACCGTGCCAGTGAAGACGTGATCAGCTTCTTCAAATGCCTTCTCGGTATCTCCCTTCTTGATGTGGCGGAAATGATTGAAGTAGCTCTCGTGCTGGATCGCTTCCTCGATCGTGAAGATAGCAGGAAGCTCCTCGTACTCAATCTTAACGGCTCGAGCAGCTTGCTCGGCGTGCTTCATTGTGTCTGCGAGAATCATACCGATTGGCTGACCGACAGTGAAGACTTCGTCTATGGCGAAGAAGACCTCGTCACAGGATGGAGCGCCCCACCAGTTTGCTTCTGGAGACGCAAGATCCTTGTGGTCCACGAAAGCGACGACACCGGGTTCGTTCAAAGCTGGCTCAGCATCGACCTTGAGGAGCTTCGCATGTGCTTTCGTCGACAGCACTAGACATCCGTAAAGTTCGTTCCTTTGCAGTGGTATGTCATCTGTATACTGTGCCTCGCCAGTGCACTGCTTCATAGCCGCAACATGGTTCTTGCTCTGTCCCACCTCTTTCAGCTTATACGCCTCAGCAGCCTTACCATCTTTCTCACCCGAGCTGATCTCACGTTCAATGTCGCCGATTGCCTGGGTATCGATCTCTACTTCCGCTTGGAGTTCCGCGAGCACTTCGTGGTAGAACTTGTAGAAGAAGCTGAGAGCCAGTGACTTGCGATAGGTCGCCATTCCACCAGGGACGCCGAAGCGAAGATCGAAGTCTTCCTCCAGCTTGTCCATGACACCTTCGAGGGTCGAGAGGTCGGTGAACTTCTTGCCCTTGAGGTAGTCCATTGACTTGCGCGCAGCAATGGTGGTGGGCGCCATGCCGCCGTAGACAAGATCGACGCTTTCGACGATATCACCTTCCCCAAGAGATACGCGTAAAGCAGCGTTGACAATGGCAATGTCATCGTCCTTCCTCTTCGACTGCTTATACGCGCGGATGAACTCGCCCTTCTCCTTCGCAATAGGAATCCTCAACCCCGCAATAATCGCATCGGGAGGAAGCGCAGTCTGCCTGTATCCCTTGAAGAAAGTCGACATGGGGATTTCTGTCGTCTTCTCCAAGCTCTTGGCTAGCAGCGTAGCATTCGTCGCCACAAACACCGGGTTCAAATCTGAGATCGGACTCGCCGTTGCCAGATTTCCTGCCGGTGTGCCCACATTCCTAATTTGGCGTCCAGCAAAGTATCGAATCTGCTTAAGAATGGTAGCAAAGGGCTGGCCTTTGGTCTTTCCGTAGTGCTTGACAGCGTCTTCGCAGATCTGCTCGAGATCTGTCAGGACTACGTTTCCGCCAATTTCGAGATGGTCGTCGTTGAACTTGAATTGCCGGAGCTCAGGGATGTCGCCAACGAACACGGAAGCATTGTAGTTCATGCCCTTGAACTTGATCTCAATCTGCGTCTCCGTCGATCCTGCAATAATCTTCGCAGATGGATATACGCTCTTGATCTCTAGCAACTGCTCCAACGTCGTTGGCCTGAACCACTTCTTCCTTTTGTTACCAAACGCCAGCGGCTTGAAGTCATGTTTCCGAAGCTGCGGTGGGAAGATGAGCTCTGTGTCCGGGTTGTACTCGATGAACCCAGGTGGTGTAAATCTCTTGATCGGCTGATCATCTGTGCCATTGCTCTTACAGCATCCACCTCCATTCTTGCCATTCTTCTCCATGCAGCATCCACTGCCGCCATTGGTAGTCGCTTTGCCACATCCAGTCTTGACACTGAAGCTCTGCGCAGCATCTAATATCGGTCTGTACCCCGTACATCTGCACAGATTCCCATCGAATGCCTCCTCGACATCGTGTTCGGTCGGCGCATCGGTGTTGCGGAGGAGGGCGTATAAGCTCATTACAATGCCTGCAGGTACATAATGATCAGCACTGCCCGTCCAACATATCCAACACGTCACTCGCACTGCCTTATTCTCCCAAATGTCATCTCCTTCAGCTCATGTAATGGATAAAAACTTACCAGGCGTACAAAACCCACACTGGCTCCCATTCCCCTTCGCAATCCTCTCCTGCGCCGGATGCGGCCTCTTCACATTCCCAATTCCCTCCACAGTAATGACATGTTTGCCATCCACGCTTACCAATGGGGCAAGACACGCGTTCACACTCGCATGGTAGATTTTGTTCGTTGTCGGATTGAACTGCGATACCACGACTGTACATGCTCCACAGCCTCCTTCTGCGCAACCAAGCTTGGTGCCTGTCAACCCGATGCCACGCAGGTACTCTAACAGCGTGACTTCGGGGTCTGCGGAGTCAAGAGTGACCTTTGTGCCATTGAGGTAGAAGCGCAATGTATCGTCGTAGGAGGAAGTGAGGTCGGACAGGGAGCGGGTGGCGGAGGAGGGCACAGCTGGCTCCGGGGTGATGAGGCCTGGGGCCATGTTTGCAGTGTTGTATGTCTTTCTTATGTGTGCTCAGCTGTGTTCAGATTGTTTCGCCTCGATCCAATTCAAGAATGCAAGCAACGAGGCTGGTACAATGTCTTCGCCACGCAGCAACTCAGTCAAGCAATCGCGAGGTCCTGTCAACACACGACTTGGAAGAAAAGAGAATGAAACAATTCAAAAAGCCCCTCTCACAAACTCTCAGCTCGAGACCCTTTCATTGTGGAGATCGGGGTCGGGGGCAAAGACCACTAGATAGCTAAAGGCCGTGGTAGATCTTGTACCGCGGCTGGCCATGAGTAGCGACACCAGCAAAAAGCACATCAACGAATCACAGTTCACGCGTTTGTGTCTTATCGCGCGGCGCGTGCCTAGCAGCCGTGTGCAGCTGTCCCTCCGCGTGATGGAGCTCGCCGATGGCCGTTAGTTTTGCTTTGCCCCTCCATCCCCCACTTGCTTTGTTCGACGTTAGCGTCATGGGCACGTGAGTCCTGCTTGGAGGCCCTGCAATTGTATGTCGTGCGCAGGAAGTATATGTGCTTTTGGCGGTTTGGCGAAGACCGTGTTTTCGAATGGAGGGTGGAGATGGCCGAGAAGAAGATGCGCGGCGGTGATGTACTTGGAGCACGATTGTTGTTTGATCAATTGGAGGCATCACATTGCAAGCGAAGGGCGGAACATTTCTTGGACCAAGTTATTCTATCAATTACATGACCATACTGTACAATTCAAAGGAAGCGATCTGATAACCGTGATCGCATCGTAGTCCCATGGCAGACTGCTACCAGTGCCAAACTTCAATGTCCACCATTAGTCCTTGGGTAATCCTGCCGCGCCAGATGCGTTGGAACGTGTAACGTGGTATTATCGAAAAGATCCGTGGGCGTCCTTCACCCACTGCAAGTGTTTTCCGAAAGGCATGTACTGAGAAAGATAGCGCAAAGAGGCACCCAGGGTATTTCAACGTGGAGCAGGCGACGTAGCCCAGGATCCGAAAGAAAAATGGAAGTGCTACTCATGAGCGATGATCGACAATCGTGTAACGTATTCGGAGCCGTCGAGGTAAGTAGCCAGTGAATGATGGAGGCGCAAGCAAGACTCAAATCAAGCAGGCAAACAACGACAACTTTGGTCATGGTTATCGTCGATGGCAATAATGTAAATCGAGGTCGAAAGAACGAGCATCGAATCGCACCGCAGACAATGTCACCGCCACATCGCATGTCAAGCAATCGAAGATCGTTTCCTGATAAGCGTCATGTCAAGCAAGGTCCAGAATCGGTCATGCAAGCAAGCATCAATCGACGAGGTCTAAGCAGCATGCGCACTGTCAAAGCGGACACGTGACGGGCTAGGCTCCAGGTTGAGGCGGCTGGCCTCCTCCTTGTTGTTGAGCAAAGGAAGCATACCACATGGCGAGATAGTTCTGGTAGCCGCCATAGACAGCGTAAGGGTCAGCTGCACCACTAGCAGGTGCGGCGCCAGCAGCAGGAGGCTGAGCAGGCGGAGCGCCACCGTAACCGTTAGAGGGAGCCTGTGGCTGTTGTTGTGAGTAATTGTTATCGTAGCCACCGTTGGCATTTCCGTTGTCACGCCTGCGGGAATTATTCTTCTCACGCTGTACTGCATTAGCTAGAGTTCAGAAGGAGGTTTCTAGGTATGCTTACCACTTGCTCGACCTTCTCCCAGATAGCGCGCTTCGCGTCCTCGATGGCCTGGCGAGTTCCAACAAGGCCAATGTCACGCTCGATGTCAGCACCCGAGGCTTGTGAAACATTGATCTTGCATCCGGTTTCAGACTGCATCTGTTTAATGGTCTCACCACCTTGCACTTATTAGTATCGAGCGACATGTCTATCAGCGTGCGTAGCGTACCTTTACCAATGATCATGCCAACTGCATCAGAAGGTACAAGTATGTTATCATTGATCTTGTTGCCAGCAGCGGCAGCACCACCGCCAGGAGCGCCGCCACCATAGGGATCAAAGTTGTCACGTCTGTTGTTGTTCTGCTGCGACATGGGCTGCTGCGCTTGAGCAGATCCGTCCATTTGCTTGGTGTCACTGTCGACGATTTCCATGATGAGCTCTTTAGCATGAGCAGCAGCGGAAGGGCTTCCAATGAGGTTCACAGGGCGAAGTCCGTTCACGCTCTTGTTTTCACCGACGATGTTCACGTGGCAGCCACTGCGTTCTTGCAGGTCACGAATAGTCTCGCCACCCCGACCAATGATCAAGCCAACAGTACGATCAGGCACCATGATTTGAGACGATTGTTCACCTTCGCGAAGAGCAGGTTGCTGCTGGCCGACCATTTTTGCACCAGGTCGGGCATCACGGCCGGTCTCACGAGCAGGATTGCCGCCATTTTCTTCGATGATGCGATTGATCTCGCGCTTGGCGCTAATCCGCGCACCGGGACTGCCGGTGATACGGCACTGGCGCTGAGGTCCAGACTCAGGGCCGTTGATGAATTGGATCCTAGTTTGTGATTCTTGTTCAATACGGCGGAGACTCTCACCTTGACGCCCAATTACAAGGCCAACTAAAGAAGAATCAATGAGAATCACCTCAGAGTTGTCATTGGGAGGAGGGGAGCGCGGCTGAGCACCATATGGCGCGTGAGAGGGAGAAAAGGCGTCACGTCTAGGAGGGGAGCGAGAGCGATCACGTCCATAGGCGCCACCGCGGCGCTCATCACGACGCTCATCTCGGTAGGGGTTGTAACCGTCGCGCCCACCTTCACGGCGTGGAGGCGATCGCGATCGAGAGCGCGAACGGCGGTACGACTGGGCACCGCGACGAGGATCTTCTTGATGTGCTGTGACAGCGTAAGTCTGCGATGTGTCGCCAATAGCAGACCAAGGGTCTGTACCTGGACGGGGGTCAAAGGCAAGACCCTTTTGCGCAGCGAACCCGCGCGCTTTGGCGAGCGCATCTTGGATGCTCACGGAGCCGGAGCTCACGGGCTTGATGGCGCTGAGATCGAGGCTGCCCGAGTGGGTAGGTTGAGGGAAGTTGTAGCCGGGCATCGCGGGAGGAGACGCCGTCGGCATGGCGCCAGGAAAGCCGGGAGGGAGCTGGGGCGGCGGGTGCTGCGCAGGAGGCGCCTGTTGCGGCGTCTGTGATGGAGTAGTCGAGGGGCCTCGCCCAGCAGCTGTGCGCGATGTTAGTAAGTGCAGTCAGGTGAGGGAGCTCTGCGCACTCACCTAGCGCTGCCAGAATGGCATTCAGGTCGGGTGTTGGGGCTGTCATCGGGTTTGCACTTGTCGATAGCCAGGTACGTGCTGCAGATATGGGTGTGTATGAGGCGGAGGGAGGGAGGTGGCAACAAAGGGCACTTTAAGGTTGAATGCGCCGATTGTGTTTGTTGGTGGTGGATCTTTGTTCGTGTGCTGGAAGGAAAAGCAGAGGCCGGGTGGAGGCGCGCTAAGACCGGCTAGCCCCTTTTAGGTTGGGCCAGGACAGCCCAACAGCACGTGCACTCTCTATCACCTGGCTGACAAACGAAGGTGAGGACTAGCAACAGTGTGTTCTAGCAACATGCTTCTGTTGCTGTTTCATTGGTAACTAAAAACTATCACTGTCAGATCTCCATGCGTCTGGTCATGCCCTCATGGTTCTCAAACTCGCTTTATGAATGCCGCATACTCAAGCGTCTGCACATGCCCCCAATACTCCAATGCTCCTGCTATCCAAAATAGCTGAAAGTCAAAAAGCAGAAATGATGTCGTAGAGAGTTTTCCTCCTCTGCGTGGGTATAGATGAATTCGTGACTGAAGCATCATACTGAAACCAAGCAATGCTGGCGCACATGGACGAACAAAGGTGCGACCCAGCACAAGCCACCTTCAACGGTGGCAACCAATATGGACAGGAAGAATGGAATCAGTGAGCGGGCGTGGCTGGTACTCGGATAAGACGCCGGCGTGCTGTATGCGAGTTTTGCAGTACTTTCAGAACGGCGCATGCTCCGCAGATTTACTTCATCATGTTGGAGATGCTGTTCCATTTCTGCTTCAGGTTCTCGTGCTCTTCGTTGATCTGCGGACGTGTTAGACCCTACTATACAGGAACCATCGTAAATCTGAACTTACGGTTGCCCATTGCATCTTCGTCGCCACCAGTTCTTTTTCCATCTCAGCCATCTGTTCTTCAAGAGCGCGGTTCTCATTGTGAACCACAATGTTCTTCTGCATGACAGTCTCCATCTCATTCTTCAGCCGTGCTTCAACCTCCTCAGGCTGGCTGTTCACAATCTTCTGCAGTTCCTCGACCTTCATTTTTAGCGTCTCGTTCTCTTCTCCAACCTGTTCGTTCTCGACTTTGGTCTTGATAAGCTCGGAGGCCACTTGCACATGCTCCATGTCGGACTGCTCAGCACGGCTCTCAAGGAGTCGTACCTTAGTCTCAAGCGAACCAACCTTGTCCTTGAGGCCATGCAACTCCGTTTCGCGGTCCTTCTCGACTCGGCGTTGCTCTTTCCACTCGGCGGTGTATTGCTTGAGTGTCTCCGTTGTTATCTTGATGGCGACTGCATCCTTGACAAGCATGTCGGCGCGGTACACTTCTTTGTCGACACCAGCTGTTGAACCAAAGAAGCCATTCTCAAGGATCGAATTCGCGGATGGAGCCTTGTCGATGTAGACGTCGAAAATTCGCTCCTTGAGGAAAGTCGTAAGCGTTGACATGTCTTTCATTCCTAGAAGAGCTTCGGCATTCTTTTGCATGAGGACTATGCCGAACTTCAAGATGGCTGACTCGAGGCCTTCACTGAGAATCAAGTCGTATATCCGAAGGACCAGCTGTAGAGGGAAACGGTACGCGAACAGCGTGAGGAACCATTGTGTGGCATAAAGCTGAGGTTTTACCTCTCGACGGCGTAAGTGGCAGTACAGAGCTGGTTCGAAGTCTTCAAGCAGGCGCTCGAACTGATATAGATGCAGGTGGAGGCCGGGCATGTCGTGAACGAACAAGTCGCGCAGGCCATATTTGTTCATCAAAGTGACGAACAGACTGAATGCTTCCTCCTCGGGCATGTTAAACAAAAGGGGCATCGCGATGAAGTTCATGCCCTGAGCATAGCCAACGGCATCGTCGTACAGAGCATACGCCTTGCATATGCCAAACAGTCCGTCTTGAAGACCGGCTGCCATGACGTACTTGGAGTAGCTCGTCCTTGCACCCAGATCGCGTTTGATCGTCTTCTCCAGCTTGTTGACCTCAGCTGTGCTCTGTTTGCGTTCCGCAGCCAGCCTTGCCTGCGTCTTGACGGGATCTTCGAACGTTTCTGAAGTAACAGATGGTGAGGGCAAAGGAGCATTCAAACTACCGTTGGTGGTCGCTGGCGTGGAGACATCCGAGTGGACGGAAGAAGACGAAGATGCGACGGAGTCTTTCTCTTTGCTGCTGTTGGTTTGACCATTGGTCAGGTTCGGTGTCTTGACAGTGATATGCTCTTTGTCCGTTCCACGAGCAACAAGCTCTCGGTACATGCTCTCCAGCTCTTCACTTTTACTTTGCGCGAGCACTTGCCAGATGACACCGCGAATGACTTGCGGGATGCCGTTGGCAATCGCGCGACTAAGTTCCTCGGAGCTGGTGCGCGCAATAGCAGTAGGTCCTTCGTTAACCACAGACTGCCACAAGTCCCAGTCTACAGGCTCTGAGATGTCTCCGGCAGGGCCAGACGCAAATCCAGCGGCAGTGCCAGGAGCAAGGTTTGGGTTGATTGTAGGTTGCGCAGGACCAGCTGACGGACTGGCTGGGCCTGATGCAATGTCGTCCCCCGCGTTGCTTGTGGGACTGCCGATACCAAGACCAACGGCGGTTGCTCCTTCATTCGTCTCATCCAGCGTGATGCCTGCTTCTTCGCGCATCCTCAGGATTTTGAAGCGGTCGCGGAGGCTACCCTGACTTGATCGGTTGGTGGTTCGCATATCGCCCTCATCCTCAATCCTGCTAAGCGTGTGCTCTGGATTGCTGCCGAGTGTGTTTATTGAAGCATTTGTGTTGCGTCGGTCTGATGTGGTCTGTGGTGTCTCGGTCTTTTGTTTTGAGGAATTGCGTGACAACCATGAGAATGGACTGGTCAGCTTGCGTGAAGGCGGCGGTGGTGCGGGCTTCTCAGAGGCGGGCGGCGGAGGTGGTGGCGGGAATTTCACTGGCGACATCCTTCCAGAGAGGCCTTGTGTTGAGTCTCGCGAGTCTCGGGGCGGTAGTTTGGGAAGTGGGTTGGTGCTCTTTGCACCTTCTGCGTCTGGTCAGCTCGCGTTACTCGTTCGGAGACAAAGGATATATTCTTATAGAGAGAGGAAAACATACCGCCGTCTAGTGACACATCATCCATATCCGAAGTCACTGATATCCGGTGTGCTGTGAGGAGAGGTGACTTCGAGGGCGCTGCATCCCCGCTGGGTGTGTCTGCTGCGGCCTGCACATCTTTGGGCAGACTCGGCACCTCGGGCACGGGCGAGTCTGCTCTGCCTTCTTGCACTGTCGACGACGAGGAGTCGGGTCTGCTTATGAGCGACCGTGACGATCGCGAGGGTTCGGAATGCGAGTCGGGACGAGGGGTAACTTCGGAGGCGTCCTCGAAACTATCCTGTACAAGCACGCGAGATCAGCACACATCCATGGCTCTTGCCGTAAATTGGGTTTACGCACCCCATCCCTATCAGAACTGTGCGAGCTGGTGGGCCGGTCGGTTTGGTCTGCGGCTTTTGCGGCGTCGGCCATGGCAAGCGGTGCAGAGTGCCAGATGTTCGGTCAAAGGAAGTCGCAGGCAAAACAGCGCAGCGGGCGGGTCAAAGGGCACTGTTGAGTAGGAATTAAGAGAATTAGGTCGCTGTGTTCAAGTCGTGCGTGCGGTCGTCATTGGGCGTGGGTGGTGCGAGAAAGGGAGGTGAATGGCATATTGGTGAATGTTGGAGTGGAGCTAATTAGTGCGGTCGAAGCCGCAGCCAACGTAACGTAGTCAAGGGAAGGTACGGTGAGCCACTTCAAATTTAGATTCACGAACCACGATGCGGCCTTGCTGCTCCTCAACTCCGGAATGCACGAATCCTACGGGCGATGACGCCACTTGTCGTTTATGCCTCCCTTTGGGAGCTTACACTGCACACCCTCAAGTCCAGGCCAGCTGGCGTTGCACGAAGTGCTGCATCGAGGCATAATGTCTGAAATGTACTTGAAACAGCCACTAACGTAGCCACCTGTCGGTCTGCCGCACGGTCGCGGCCAGAACTGCGCCTCGACAGCCTCTCACGCATCTCAAGCCTCTCAGACCATGGCTGATCTCACCGCCTAAGGTCCCCGCCGATAGCAAGGCTGATCAAAGTGTGCTGTTGTAAGGATGATTCCTGTATGAGCGCAGCAAAAGATCATCAAAGACCACCAAAGACCAATGACTGTCATCAACGTCGCCTTCACGCGCTGGTGTTCATATCAGCAACGTTCTGACAAACAAATTTCCCCAGGTGTTGGCCGCAATTACAGGGACCTGGTAGGAGGGACGGCACGTTCGCGCTCCTGGCAATATTCCGCAGGCCCTGGCGATAGCTGCAGAGTGCGTTCGTAGCCTTTGTGGTATTGTGAACCATAAGCAGTGGTTGTACAACCAGTGGATGCTCTTTTTCCCAAAGACTGGTACCTGAGGTCGACACCTTCAGCAGCACTGGTTGGCGTGGCTTTTCTCGCAGCGGTGACCCCGCATCCTCCCCTGCATGACAGATTGGCAGACGCTCGTGCGCCAGTCAATCCCAGTCCTGAACACGCCTCGGAAACATCGTCGCTGCATCAACACCAGGCCGCAAGATGTAGGCCACGCCTGGCTGTTAGCACACGATGCGGACTGCAGGTGTGAAACAAACTCGAATTCGTTTGTAAACGTCAACTGCAGCTGTATCGCGGTGATCTTGTATGTGTCATAGCAGCATGACGCAGGCTCTGCACGATATATCTTCAGCGAGCGGCACTCAGTACCAAAAGACTCATCACTACTAATCTTCAAGTTAATACAACTCTCCAACATTTCACTTCACTTCATAGAGGCAGGTCCTCACAATTTGCAACATCGATTCATTACTTTCTACACAGACAGTCTTCAGTATGTCTCGGCCCCAAGCC
This sequence comes from Phaeosphaeria sp. A1 3.1a, assembly GCA_003501895.1. Classification (NCBI taxonomy): domain Eukaryota; kingdom Fungi; phylum Ascomycota; class Dothideomycetes; order Pleosporales; family Phaeosphaeriaceae; genus Phaeosphaeria; species Phaeosphaeria sp. A1 3.1a. The sequence goes on from QVXC01000239.1 coordinate 27,233, forward strand.
TCGCCAGCGCCTACCTATATTTCAACCTGCGAAGCAAGAGACTGGCCCCTCGACTCGCACAAAAAGCAGGTGTCGGCAACACCCAAGATCCCCTTGGTGGTCGACGTGGATGCAAAAGCAGGGCACTTCTACCCCTCCGATCCACACATTCAGACACCACGTCTCGCCACACACCGGAGACACAGCTACATCCCATGGCTTCTCGCTACGTTTTTCCTGCTCACCACTCTCTTCCTTGCAGCCATCGTGCTTGGTGTGCGTTTCTTTGACCTCACACACCCTGGTGCATCGAGCCATCACATCCACGTCTTCTTGGATGGTCGATCACAGCAGGAGCGTGGAAGCGAATTCGACGAACCAGGCAGACTTTGGAGCATCGTCACGCCTGGCGAATCGACCGGCAGCCTGTATACAACAACGAGGACGACGCAGGGATTAGGTATACCGACGGCGATCGTGACCGGACACGAAAGCAGGACAGGACGACCAAATACTGCGCCAACGGACGCGCCGGGGCCTGTAGAGGGGGAAGAGGTCAGGAGGAGGAATGGGTTCGTTACTTTGGTGAAGTGAGGTTCAGATAGACTGACATCGCACGAGCGCTACGGGCCATTGCTCCGGTCAACAGCGCCATTCTATCGTACAGCGAGGCGCCCATCACGCAGGTCATGAATCGATGCGCCTCAGAATCAATAAATCCTTCGTTTCATCGTCCTCAATCCGTAATATTTGGAGGTCCAGCTACATCCACTATCGACTGGATGAGTTGTAATTGCTCAAGTCCGAGTATTTCCAAAGTGTTCTCGTCCTTACCAACAACCATTTGACATCACAGCGCATTGCATTTTCCTCAAAACTCGCTGGGAATACCATGCACGCCGTTCATGCGACCAAGCGCCGTCCGCACTCTTCTGGTGTTGAAACATTGGACAGCGCTAAACAACGCGGCAAATGCCCTGCTAACACCAAAACGACCAGTTTCAAAACACGCATTCTCCACCACCGAACCACTCATCCCCTTGACAAACTTTCTCGATCGCCCTTTACTCATTCCAGCAACGGCTCGACTTCAAGTAAATTGTTACGATGCGGCTCCTTTCGCTTCGCGGTCTAGTATGAGCAAGGCGTGAGTAGTGGCGCGCGGGTACTAATGTGTCAGACCTGATTACCGGAACAATTATATGCGTGTGTCCGACTTGAGTCGCGAGAGATGGTTTATAAAGGTTGGCGAAGGTATTTTTCCAGTTCATCATTCTACAGGCCAGTCCTTCATTGCAATTCATTCTTTTGTTCATCCATTCATTCATTCCATCCAACGTGATCTGTGATCACTTCCTTCATTTCAATCCCGCTCTACGCAGCCAGCTCTTTTCCAAACATCAGTCAAGATGCTCTCCAAGACCCTTCTCGCCACAGCCCTCGTGGCTACCGCCTCAGCCCACCAGAACTTCCACCAATTCTGGATCAACGATGCCACCCCAGGCTACCAAGTCGGCATCCGGATGCCACCAAGCAACTCCCCCGTCGAAGATGTAACCAGCGATAACATGGCCTGCAACGTACCCGGCACCACTGGTGCCACCGTCAAGACCGTCGACGCCAAAGCAGGCGACAGCATCAAGGTCCAGTGGGACAACTCTGGCCACCCCGGTCCCATCACACACTTCCTCAAGGCCGTCGACGATGCAGCGACCGACACGGGCGTAGGCGGTGGCTGGTTCAAGATTGACGAGCTCAACACCGAAGGCGGAAAGTGGGCGAGCGAAGTAATGCAAGCGAACAACATGACGCATGAATTCAAGCTCCCAACCGGCCTCGCCAGCGGGCAATATCTCGTACGTTCTTCCCACCACCCTTCTCCTCACCTACTACAAGCCGTTCACTAACGATGTGACTACTAGCTCCGCTCCGAAATGCTCGCCCTGCACTCCGCCCAGAACCTCAAGGGCGGCCAATTCTACATCGGCTGCGCGCAGCTCAACATCGCCGGCTCGGGAAGCGGTACTTGTGGTCCGACGATCGAGTTGCCCGGCGCATACAAGGCCGAGGACAAGAACATCTATATCCCAAACTACTACAATGGCTTCGACTTGAAGACGTACAAGGCGCCTGGAGGCGAGGTTGCGAGCTGTGGAGCTGGTGGTGCGGCGCCGGAGCCTTCGACGCCGACGCAGACGGTGCCGAGTGCGAGTGCGAAGCCGTCGGCGGTTGTGGAGGCTACGCCTAAGCCGAGTACGTCGCAGGCAGTGCGTGGTGGTGAGAGTCCTGTTGCGTCGCCTGCGCCGGCTGCTTCTTCTGCTCCTGCTCCTGCTCCTGTTCCTTCAACTGGGTCTGGAGAGACTGAGGATGCTCTGCCTGCCTCATTCACGATCAAGACGTTCATTGAGTGGCTTGAGAGCAAGGCGGGCTCCGCGGGTAAGGCACGTCGCCATGCTCGTGCTTTTTAGGAAGCATGTTAGGTGGGCGTGAGGGTTGAGATGAAGGGGATGGTGTGGGATATTTTGATTGACGTTCTTGTACATACTCTTCGTACCTTCTATGCATACATTTTTTCGAATACTCGAATGCCTGCCACGTGACTTCAGACGCTTTAACCTGGCTTCATGTTGACTCCTTTGAGTGGTGATGCAAAGTGGCTGTGTCACGGACCTGTTGACATGATTATCACGTGATGACTATGTCGTGGCGTAGCAACAACATGACATTTGTCGTGGGCATTGGCGAGTGGTTGCGTTCAGTAATCATCCTTGTCTTCCAACCTTGGAATCTTGAAAGTATCACCTGCCACTTTCCATCACTAGGACAAACTCACGCGTGTCATTGATTCGCATAGCGCACAGCCCAGGCCACTCCTCATCTCTACTTGGCCTGAGATATGAGCGAATTCTTCTCCCAACAAGCAAGTATTCCGTTGATGTTGTTGGGGAAGCCTGCGTGCCTGCAACCCTAGAGTCCGTCGTCATGCGGAGGTGGAGCCGACTTTTTCTCAGGGTCTTTCAGGCGTGCTACGTCAAGCGTGCTTCAAGCCACGGAACAGGCCGTCGTGCAGTAAGCCAAGGATTTCGTCACTACTCGCACTGGTCATGTACGCAACATCATCGTTGAGCTCGAAATTGATCTCGGCAGCAGCTTCGAGGACTACGCCTTGATGATGGTCGTATCAACTGGTGTGAGATGCGCCCAACACGCTGACGATCACGTTCATCTACCCGCTCGTCGAGATGATTGAGATGTGAAGACTTGGCTGCAGTCAGCCTCTTGATCCTTCTCCGATGCAGACGCTTCAAATCCAGCGCAGTCTCGACCGCTGCAAGGGCAGCACCATCGTGGGACCAGTCTCGGTCCCTGTGGCTTATTCGTTGGCGTGTCATCCACATCAACTTCCCTGCTGAGTGCTTACTGTGTAGTCCAGCAGGATGATCTCAGGGCACATGCGATGAGCCAGCCGGCGCACACTTTAACCAAGAAAAGGTTCAGGGTTCGGCGAAAATCCACGCCTCGCCATTGGCCGGCTGCAAAATTGAGGTTGAATTTGTGACGTAGCTGAGGCTTGGGCCAAGTGATCGGCGCAAGCGAGCAAAGAACCGGATGCAACAATGGGCGCAAGGCTGTCGTCATAGCTCGTCGCATCGAGCGAACAACATATATCCTCCCCTTGCGCCCAGCATAATCCTACGATACACCGAACCATAACGAACTGCAAGTAATACCTCCTGCTCTCCACCTCTTTTGGACTTCCCTCCCTTGCTCTAATTCTTTGATACCCTCCCACCGATCTTCACCATGGCGATTGGCGGTGCTGTCTTGAGGTTCGCCTCGACCTTCCTCTATGCGCTCGAGTTCTGCTGCGCTGGAATTATTCTCGGCATTTACAGCTACTTCCTCTCTGTCCAAGCAGATCGCGACATCACCATCCCGCGATGGCAGCAGGCTGTTGAGGGTCTCTCGGGCGCGGTGGTTCTCTACACCATCTTCGCGGTCCTGTTGACCTGCTTCCTCGGCGGAAAGACCATCTTCGCCATGCTCGGAATGGTCTTCAACCTTCTCTGCTGCGGTGCCATGATTGCCATTGCTGTCATGACCCGCGATGGTGCTTCGTCTTGCACTGGCTACGTCCAAACTCCTCTTGGTGATGGAGACGAGAACTCCAAGGAGGGCTTCGGCAGCAATAACCAGGGAGACCAGTACACGTACTCTGCTTCTCTCGGCTCCATCTGCAAGCTCAACACTGCCTGCTTTGCTGTTGCCATTCTCGGAGCGTAAGTCACCTCTCTTCAATCTTACACTCCACAGCAAGTATACTGATGATATGTTCAGCTTCCTCTTCCTCATCTCCATTCCCCTCCAACTTTTCATCAACAAGCATCACAAGAAGGAGAAGCGCTACGGCCCCAGCCCCTCCAACGGCTACACCAAGGGCTCCGGCATGAAGTTCTGGCAACGCAACCAGCGCAAGAACCGCGGCCTCCGCGACCCCGAAGTCGCCGCGACCCCCGTTGCTGCTGGCGGTCTCGCTGCTCCTGGCCATGATGTCCGCCCAAGCCACGACACCGCCTACACTGGCTCAACGGTTGCGGCGCCCGGTGTTGGCCATGACAAGAGCAGGTTGAGCGGTGGATACCACACTGCACCCACTGGTACTTACCAGACTCCCGCTACCAACTACTAGGGGTTCATGATTCCGATGTTGTAAGGAGAGGCGGAGTTGGGTTAGACTGATAATACTTCGTTCACATGGATGTGACGGGGTTCCTTTTCTTTGTGTCCTATTACGACTTATGCATTATACCACGTTATCAGACGGGACGGAAGGGAGGTGGAGAATGTTGTACGATAGGACGATGAACCTAATATCTAATGAAGAGAGTACATGTTAAAAAAGCTTTTCGTTTTTCATATTGTGATATGTGATAGTTATACTTGCATTATTCAATTGCTGTTATTGAAATCAAGATCTTCGAGTCGAAGCGCGGAACCCTCGAACTGGAGCATACGCGTTTTGTTCGATAGGCTTAGTTGCGTGTTTTGAGATTATGTACATTCATGAGATTTTCCTCTTATCCTTCCTGGGTATCATATCAAATCCAAGCCAAATCCCAGAAACGCCATGTCAATATTTCCTCTCTTTCTCCCAGTCAATTATCGTACCTTCTCCCACTTGCATTTCTTAGGCCTTCGCCTTTCCCTTGCCCTTCCCAGCACCTGCAGGTCTTCCCCGTTTCTTCCCCTGCCCACCCGCACCACCTTTCCCAGCATCCTTCTCTCCCCTCCCCTCCCCAGCCTTGATAGCATCCAAATCCCTCTTCAACATCTCCTCCAACGCATCATTCCTCCTCGCCAGCAGCATCACGTCGTCGGTATTGATTACGCTCCGCCCGGCGTGTGCGGAGAAGGTCTCGAGGTCGCGCGATGTGTTCGCTGGCGGACGTTAGTGAGCCGCGAGTGAAGCGAGGAGGGGGAAGAGGACTGCGTACCAATCTGGGTGTAAACGAGCTCGGTCAGTGCGCCAATGAATTGGGGCGTGGCGTTTACGTCCGAGGTGAGGCATTCTTCGTCGATGTATTTGCCGATGGAGTACCAGAGGGCGGATTTCAGGCGCTCTTCTTGCTCGGCTGAGGCGTCATTGGACGCCATTCTTGTATGGTGCGTGTGCGTTCGAATGCCTCTTCGTGGGATATGTTTGTTGGTGGTGACGCGACGCGACGGAAGTGGTGGGGCCTCGGTGATGATGGATGCATGGTTCAGGGTCCAGCCGGCGCGATTATTTGCGTCTGAGGGAATTGTTTGTTTTTACTTCACCACCGACACAAGTTTTGCACCCAGAGCGCGTTTTCACATACAAGTCCATCGACTCCTCTACCGCTGCTACACACGCAAAGAGAGACCAGGACCCGACACGCGCACACATACACCCGGCGCATCCGCTCATAAGCTACAACCACTTCAACCCCTTCACATCTCACAAAACATCACCATGGACTACGTAGACTATGTCTTCGAGAACCTCAACATCGCCAAGGATCGGCTGGTCAACAATTCCATCAAGTCCTTTGAGGGCATGACCCCCCAGCGCTGGCTCCGGATCATCGCCATCATCGGCGGTTACATGCTGCTCCGCCCATTCCTGCTCGGCTTCGCTGCGAAACGACAAAAGGCGCAGTTCGAGAAAGATGCGGACGACCTGGGTCTCGAGAGGGATGCCGGACCGAATGCGAACAGCTTGAGGGGAGGCAAAAAGCCGTCAGGCGGAGGCAAGGTCTTGGGGGAGATCAAGGAGGAGGACAGCACAAGCAAGGCAAAGACGCGAAAGCGGTAAAAGGAGTGCGGGGGAAACTCAGCTCCTCTGATTCGCGTTGAGACAGTGCCGCTCGAACGAATCTTCTTGTTTCTCGAAGCTCTCCGACGGTCGTACCAATACTGGAGCGAATGGAATGCGGGACGCGGGCGTAGGGCGACGAGGTTGGGAACTGCATTCCATCACGATAGCCGCGACCCGTGACTTTCTACACATGGTTTCGCGCTATCGATTACGGGACAGAGCTGAAGGAGGAGAGAGGCTTTTCGCACGGCGACGCCGCCTGGTAGTATTATTAACAGGCCATAATCTTCATTCTTCTCAACAGCTCATTGCCAGGCCATTCCAATCCTCACTCTCCGACTTGTCTCTCCAGCGCGCCTTTCTTTCGTTTCGCCGCTTGCTAACTGTACTGCCTCTAATCGGTCCGCCCGTTGTCTTACCCAGGAATTCGACGCGTATCGCTTCTCCCCACCGACCCGCATTCCCTTGCTTCCCACTGTCATGCGTACTCAATATGGTCAGCTTCGCTCGGCCATCGCGCCCGCTGAAGCAGCAGCTTTCGTTCTCTACACCATTGCATGCTGGACATCATGGCTTCACTACTCTTTGGCGCGTTATGCGCCTTGCCCCTCGCTCATGCACACATGCAAATGATCAACCCCTCACCCTTTCGTGACCCCCACGGCAAGTACCAGCCCATGGACTGGGACATTTTGAAGCCATTGAACGCGGATGGGAGCAACTTTGCTTGCAAAGGCTATCACTTGAACACAGAATGGCATCCAACGGCTACATACGAACCTGGCGGCACATATAAGATGCAACTTGGAGGAAGCGCAACACATGGTGGAGGAAGTTGTCAGCTCAGCATGAGTTTTGATGGGGGTTCGGAGTTTAAAGTTATCAAGAGCATGGAAGGTGGATGTCCGGAGAAGAAGGAGTATAGTTTCACAGTTCCGAAAGAATTGGGCAACGGCTTGAAGAAGAAGACGATTATTGGCCTGTTTGCATGGACTTGGTAAGGATGTTCAGCTCATATGGATATTAATTGACGCTAAGAAGATCCAACAGGTTCAACAAGATTGGCAACCGAGAAATGTACATGAACTGTGCGGCCGTCAATATTGTCCCAAAAGGAAGCAAGCATTCGCGAGATGCGCAGCCGGAGTCCATTAGTCCAAGAGACACAGCGATATTCAATGCGGCGGCTCAATCTGCGCTATCGTCCTATCCTCCTCTCTTCGTGGCCAATCTTGCCAGTGTGAACGACTGCGTTACCAAGGAGACTCAAGATGTCATGTTCGACAACCCTGGCCATAGCGTGCAGTATGCAGATGGCAAGAGCGATGGAGAAAACCCGAGCTTCGGCAAGGGTCAATGTACAGGCCGAGGCGGTAAGAATGCGGGAAGCTCGTCGCCCTCATCGTCGTCTCCGCCACCAAGCTCACCCGGAAGATCGAGCCCGGGGGATGATGGGCTGTGGAAGGATCCGTCATCGAGCAAATCCTCCTCGAAATGTGATAATGATAATGACGGACAGTGGCATCCGGAATGCTTGCCCGGGGGAAATGACCAGAAAGCCCTCAGTGGGTCGTCATCATCTTCTGATGATAAGGACAAGCCTGCGAAGCAATCACAGAAGCAGGATTCTGTAGAGGACGTCAAGACTGGTGATCAGCCCTCGTCAGAGGTGGAGCAAGAGCTTCAGGAATATCTCTCCACGCTGTATGGATCCTCTGGCCATTCCAAGAGGACGGACTGTGGCACCGCAAAACGCCGCTTGGAAACTTGCCAGCATCCCGCCCGCTGGGTCAAGCGAAGCCTTTGCTTGTGGGTATGTGTCAGAAAAGGACGCTCCGCCAAGCGAACCACAGACGACCTGAAGACCACACTCGACTATCAACTCGCAACCCTGGCCACGAAAATCGCCGAGCTCTTCAAGCTCGTCTCCCAGAAACAATCTCTCGAGCGCCGCCAACCGTACATCCCTGAGACTGCTTTGGACTCGGCAGCGCCCCAACCAACGACCTTCGACCTCTTCCTGACATACCTTTCTCAGCTCCAGACGACGGTTATCGAATGCATCCGTGGCCTCGCCGCTGCTGCGCCAGTAGACCGGACCATTGCAAACGCTCAAGTCATTCCAGCTGAGCCAGGAATACCAACTGAGCCAGCGATACCAGTTGAGCCCTTGTTCGAATCCTCCTCCATCATGCTACCTACACCTCATGCTGCATTATTCGAACTCAGCCAACCCCTCCCAACCCCCGCCGGAGCCGAATTACTCCGCGAACCATCTCAGGGCCTCTCACCTCCCGTCCCTTCTGCTGTGCTCGACCCAGCCTTTGGCTCTGGCGCAGTCCTCGCATCTGGAACAGTAGAGGGTATGAAAGCGGCATCAAAGAGACAACTCATCATTCCCGACATCAGCATGCTCTCTTGGCTCAACAGCATCGACCCCTCAGATCTCAGTCCAGACACGGACTTAAAGGGTCTCGTGAAGGGTATGCAGGCTCTCGGAAAAGATATTGTGAGGATTGTGGATGCGTTGAACGTGGAGGGTGAGGTGTCAAAGCCAATAGTACAGCAAAGTAAGGCTGAAAATGAAACTCCGAAACCCCCAATCCGACATGGAGCGCCGATTGTTGCACTCGCGCCCTTTACGAATGGCACCTCGCCGTTCAATGAGACGGATGATCCTCTGCAACAGGCGGCTGATGCGGCGGGATTCGATGCAGCGCTCGTCGCCGATGAGCAAGCTAATACGCCTCCTTCTCCGCCATTGTCGATTGCAGCGGCGTTGCTTCCGTATCTGATGGGGCCGGGACCAGTAGTCCCACCTGGAGTGGTCATTGATTGGCCGGGCCCGAATACATATGATGACGGCAAGGATGATGGGGAGGAGGTGAGCAATTTGGAGGACTTCCCGATCGTGGTGAATGATATTGATGATGAGGAGGCTGCGAAGGAAGAGGTGAGGAAGTTCTTCGAGGAGCTGGGGAAGGGCGCTGAGGCAGCGGGTAGCAAGGATGATGATGCCGAGTAGGATTGAAGGGTGTCAGAAAAGCGAAGATGATGTGTTTACGAATATGGTGTCTGGCTTGAGTCGACTTGTTCTGGGTATCTGCGTATTTGAGCTTGTAGTGTTATATGGTCCATAGTCTGTAGAAATCAAGAAACGGTATTGTTACATCACACAGCTCATAGGGTTCGCATTCAATGCCATGTCTATGCTCTGGGTCGATCGCATCACTTGTTCGCATTCGCCCGTTCGTTTAACCATCGTGCCAGCTCCTCTTCACATCCGACCACAACACAAGCTTTGCTTCGAACAGCACATCACATCACGAGTCCAGCGCAGCACACAGCAAGCAGTTCTTCTCTTCACATGAATACCCAAACACAAGTGCCTCCTCCCTCCACTTCCTCAAATTCGCACCCAATATGCTTTCCCTCGAATGTTCCTACCACTCATGTCTGCGACCGAGTACTACAACCCAGCCCAGTCCAACGACATCGATAACTACCGCACCCAAGTCCAAAACCGCGTCCAGGAGCTTATTTCGGGGACTCGACCGCGCGATCCGCGCTTGAGCAGTTTCAGCACGAGACGACTTGTCCTCGAAGCGGTTGTTGAGGAGTTGAGAATTTACAGGATCAGGAGGCAGAGAGAAAATATGGATCGAGCTGAGAGGGAGAAGGAACAAGAGATACGTCGTCACCGCCGTCATGGCGACGGTGATGGACACAGACATAGGCACAGACAGAGACATCAGGATGGTGCTGAAGCACGACATCGTCGACACAGGTCAAGAAGTGGACACCGAGGTGAGGGGAGACATGAGCACCATGAGAGATCGGGGAGTAGACGAAGGAGACGAGATCGAGAGCTTCCAGATCCAGTGATCGAGGGACGGCCAGATGTGAATTGGGAGTTCATGATGACTGGGGGTGCAGGACCTGCTGGATCATTACATGCAGACCCGGCACGGGAACAGAGATCAAGATCAGTATCAAGATCAAGATCAGTATCAAGATCAAGATCAGTATCAAGATCAAGATCAGTATCAAGATCAAGATCAGTATCAAGATCAAGATCAAGATCTGTACCCCATCCTCTACGAAGACAAAGACGTGTCTCGGATCTTCGACAAGCGCCTGATCGCGCCGTACAAGCTCAAGCACAACCTAGAGCACAAACACCACATCCTCGTTCCCGATCTAGATCTCGTCATCGTCGTGAACGGAGAAAGAAGAAGCCGCCTGCAGCACCAGCAGGCCTGTATCATCCTCCACAAAGGCAACTTGGCCCGGATGGCATTACACCTTTTGGCGCTGTACCGAGCAGAACAGCTGGTGTTGGATTAGCAGCACATGTCATGAACACGTATAAACACATCAAAGCTGAGCATGACGCTGGACATCGTACGAGAGGAGTGCTTGAGAGGACGGTGGATGGGTGGAGAGGAAAGGAAGGGAAGGGGAAGCCGACTGTGGAGAAGGAGCATTCGAAAGGAAGACGTGGGAAACATCACGGTGAATCGCGCGGAACATACGAGGTGTTACCTGACAATGAATGGAGAGAGGTAGGGAACGGTAAAGGCAAGGTATGGATGGGAGGAGAGATGGAGTTGCCGATACGAACTGGACTACCACAAGTACCATCGAATGATATCCCTTCTCGAACATCGTCAATGGAAGTCCAGTTCTCACGACCGGCAGCACTTCAAGATGACACATCATCGCCTTGGCCACCACGCCCAGAACCATCCATGCCACCTCATGATCCCGAAGCACCGGCTAATCCATCTCTCTTTGAAGTCGCCCAAACTGGATTCATACCTCCTCCTCCTCCTCAACACACACCCCGCCCCTCAGAACCCTCTCCCCCTCCCCACCCCCCTCAAAACCACTCCTCCCTCCTCTCCCAAATCCGCAAAGCACCCGCACTGCGCAAAGTCCCCCCCTCACAGCTCAAAGACAAGAGTACGTCACCGGGTGCAGGACACGTGTATGAGGCGACACAGCATAGCAGGGATGTGGAGGCGAGGGAGAGGGAGGAGGCCGAGGATGGTGGTGGTAGCGGGGATAGAGATGGGGAAGAGGAGGTGATGAGGCGGAGGAGGTTGAGGAGGGAGTTGGGTGGGGAGTGAACGGGGGTTTGAGTCGGGGTAAGGGGGTGGGATTTTGGCGAGCTGGTTATGATGGAGGTAGTGGAGCTGCAAAGGCGGAGACTAGAGCACATGTAGCAGGTGAAGGAGTACGCCCGGCAGAACTGAGACGTTGTAGCGCTGGCTATCAGAGTTGGCACACAGGTCGTTCTCCAAAGGATTGCATGCGCGATCAAGACAGAAAATATGTTGCCCGTCCATCTTGAGCAAGAGATACGCTGTATACGACGTCAAGACCAATGCCTGCGAGACGGCGTGTATATAAGCCTCCCTGCCATCCGACAATGGACTCCTCATCCACTCAACAAATCCCACTGCACTAAGAGCTTAAGCCTCAACCACTTCACTTCAGCAATCGTTAAGGTCACCTCCATCGTCTTTTCCGCCGTCGCGATGCTCACCACCACTGTGGCCGCCAACCCCACTCCCAACGCCGCGGCACTCGCCGAGTTTGCTGTCATCGAGAAGCGTCTCCAGGAAGCAGTTGCCGCAGCTGCTTGTTGCCCCGCCTTCTTGTGCAACCGCGGTGGGTGCTCGATAAGTGTGCGATGGTCTCGAAAACGAAGACCTCATCTGATGTGGAGGATGTAGTTCGGACAGCCTGGGGGCAATAAGTGCTGCCAAGCGTTACGGTCTTGCGAAGTGGGATCCTGGCGTGATATTGTGGGAAAGGAAACATGGACGCAATGAGGTGTGCTTCTGGGTGGACAGACTTGAGTCAGATAGTTTGAGATGAATGCTATAAAGTATGTGGAATATGCCCTGGAACGAGAGTGGCCTGTGTGCTTTACCTTGTTTTCTCGTTCTCGAGACGCCCCGTTCGCGGTGGCGCTGAATAACAGGAATAGTAATCTTGACATACATGTAAATCTGCGTAAAGGTGGGTCTCTTCAAAAGTCTGAGGCATTGTGGTTGGATTCGTTCTGTTCCGCAGTGAATCCATTTTCGATAGATGCTGTAATTGTTGGTCACGGTGAAGTCGTATCGAAGCGCCCATTCGTGGTACATGACATTTTGATAATCTCGCAGATTCATCAATCTTGTAAAGCCTCTTGCGATCAACTATTTCTTGCTGCCACTCTTCAAACTTTATGTTATCGACGTGTTGAAAATATGATGCAACAACGTCTGCACCTGATGATTATTTGGCAGGCGTCTTGCCAAAATTACAATTCTTCTCACGAAGTGCACTTTACTTCGTGCAAATGATTGCATAAAATAGAGGAAGCGAAGTCCATCATACTGGTCATCACCACCTTCTCGGAACCCGCTCCGAAACAAAGCGCCGAACGATACGCCGCGAGGTTCACCGACGTCACCATTCAGATCCCCAAATCTCAGGTACACACGACCCTTAGCAGGGGATTGGTCCTGGTTATGCACAATGAAGCTAAGATCCCAACGGCTCTATGACTACATTAGCAAGAAGGGGGATGGTCGCGTAATTGTGCGCGATACAAGCTAAGCTCGCGCGCAAGAGAAGACGCGATATTCAAAACATCACACATATTTCGAAATTGCAGCAGCAGCAATCTTTTTCAAAATGCAGAAACTCACAGCTTATGATTCACATGCATCCACGGTGGTCCCGCGTGGGCACGGTGGGATCGATGAGAATCAGAAGAATGGTAAGTCATTCTCTTCCTCACTTTTCTGCCGACGTCGTCGACCATGTTTGCATGTTGACTTATCAAACAATGAACAAACGCCAGACATGAACATCACTCATTCGAATTGACCATACTAAGTTATTGCTCAGTGCTCCACGAATCGCTGCACCAACATTCCTCCCGAGCCATGTACCCAATGGCCAGCAAATCCATTCCCGACACCGCATTCAAAGCCGGCTTCTGTGATGAGCAAACTCCAATCGCTGCCGAGTTGACCCAATCATTTCTCGACTTCGCGTCAAAGTCGGGAGGCATAAACCTCAAGCAAATGGGAGTGCGACCGGGCCAACGGTGGTGCATCGAAACATCGAGGTGGCAGGCGGCTTTCGACAGGGAAGATACAAAGGTCCCACCGGTCGATTTGAGTTGCACACACGAGGCTGCGTTGAAGAAGGTGGAGTTGGAGACGTTGAAGAAGCATGCGGCACCGGAGTAGAAGAGAAGGCTTTGGGATACTGGAAAGCATGGATCGAGAACTACTTCTTGCTATTGAACACGGGATTAATTGCAAAAGCCTTGCATGCATGTTGTGCAAGCGAAGCAGGTTGATATATAACGCGGTTTGATTCATGCAGACGAAGAACTGGTCACTCATGGCTGCATAAAAGCTTTGTATATTCGCCACGATTTCCACACGTGCTGTCAATCAGGTATCACGATACTTCATATACCCGACGATATGTAGACTCCGCCATACCTTGAAGTTCGTCAGAACCTTGTTCGTGCTATATACTTGGTCAGCTACACCTATTACAACTTCAAACAATAGTGACAGTCCCGTTGCCCCTCAAATCCGTCGAGCTCGCCCCAACATGCACTACAAATTCGCCCTTCTCGACTACATACTGCATCTTGCGATCCCACAATCCCCATTTCTCCACTTCTAGCTCGACACTTACATCGACAGTCTCCCCTGCCTTGATCATCACTTTTTTGAATCCCTTCAGCTCCTTGTTCGGCACCACGACGCTCGCCAGCACATCTTGGACGTAGAATTGCACGACCTCCTTGCCATCTACAGGCGAGTTGTTCTTCACGCTGACAGATGCAGTGATGGTGTCAGTGGCGCTGGCTTCAGTCTTCGATAGCGTAACGTTGGAGTACGTGAAGTTGGCGTACGAGAGGCCGTAGCCGAACTCGTAGAGTGGCTGGGGTGTATTGAGGACGTATTGGTGTCCGAATTGCAAAGTGCCGTTTGGCAAGATCGCTCCGGGGTCAGTAGATCGGCCTGAATTGAGGTAGTCGTAGTAGACAGGCAAGGTGCCGACATCATGTGGGAAGGAGACTGATAATTTGCCAGACGGACTCACGTCGCCGAAGAGGATATCAGCCAGGCCGTTTCCGCCTTGCTCGCCGGGATAGAACTGCTGAATGAGGGCAGCTGCGTTCTCGGAGATCCATGGCTCGGTTATGGGTTTGCCAGATGAGTAGACTACGATGGTGGGCTTGCCAGTCTCGATGACGGCTTGGACGAGCGGGCCCATTGCGCCGACGAGGTTGAGGGATGCGACGTCGACGTGCTCGCCGGTCGTGGCGTTCAGGCCTTGCCAGAGCTCGCCTTGATCGCGCGACCATGTTCCGACTATAACGACGGCGACGTCTGCGGCCTCAGCTGCGGCAACTGCGTCTGGGATGCCGGACTTGTCGTTGGACCAGCGCTCACAGCCTTGGGTGTAGGTGACCGTGCCATTTGTTGCGCGCTGTACACCCTGTAGAGGAGTGACGTTGGTTGGATTATATTGCGAACGGAAGACGACGTAGTCACCAAGGTTGGTTATGTTAGCCATAGGACCGATGACAGCTACCTTTGCAGACTTCGACAGCGGAAGAGTGCTGTTCTTGTTTTCCAGGAGTACGATTGACTCAGCCTCAATGTTTCTCGCGAGCTGAACATGCTCTTCGGTGTGCACAATCGCCTTCGTTGCGTTGGACGGGACACCTTGGTATGGATTCTCGAAAAGTCCCATCTCAAACTTGGCTTTGAGTTGCCTCGAGACGGCACGATCCACGACTTCCATGTCCAGCTTGCCCTGTTCCACCAAACTTGGTATCATCTCGTAGTTGTAGGACCCTCCACCCATTTCAACATCGTTGCCATTCGGAAGAGCCATCAAAGTAACGGCTTCCTTGTCGATCGGCTTGTCGGCAGTCTTGCACTGACAAAGTTTGAAAGCGCAACACAAGCGATCTGTTGCTCCAGCATCCGATGTCACCCAGTACTTGTAGCCCCACTCCTTGCGCAAGATAGTCTCTTGGAGGTGGTCGTCGGCTACTGAAGGAATGCCATCATAGCTGTGATAGGCACCCATAATGTTCCAAGCTCCAGCGTCGATGATAGCACGCTTGAAGGATGGCAGCCACGTAGTGCGAAGCTCGCGCTCTCCTCCATGAACGGGCCCAGTGTTCAAACCCTGCTCCGGCGCACTGAAGCCCGCAAAGTGCTTGACTGTAGCACTGACATTCAGGCTTTGTACGCCCTTGACATATTGATAGCCCATTTCGCCAGAGAGAAACCCATCTTCGCCAAACGTTTCCTCGACCCTTCCGAAACGTAACTCTCGTGCCAGGTCAACAACCGGAGCGAACAATTGGTTGATACCAAGGGCCTGGCTTTCCTTTGCAATAGCTACAGCCATCTCATGGATAAGCTCTGGATCCCAGGAACACGCATACGCGATGGGACTGTTGAAAATGGTGGCATTGCCGTATAGCACGCCATGAATACCTTCCGTCTGCACCAAGGCAGGTATGCCTAGCGTGGTATTGTGCATGAGATAGTCTTGCGCCCTTCTGATTCCAGCGCTGATCCATTCAGGTGGCATCGCGTAGCCGACGTAAAATTGACCCGCGCGTACATTGAAGTTCCATTCGAGTCCTGAGCTGTTGAAAGCATTCGTAGTCGTATTTATCCAGTTCGAAATGTCGCCTTGAATCAACTGAGATGTCTTCTCCTCGATGGTCATTCGTGATAGTAGATCGGAGACCCTATCGTCGACAGGGGCCGATGGGTTCTTATAAGTCGCATTGGCGGCCGCTTGCCTGCGAGTAAGATCGTAGGCATTGGATGGTAGGGATAGTAGGCCTCCAAGGAGCAGTGATGCTCTTAAGATTATTCTGGTCATGACCTCTAAACAATGATCAAACTCTGAAAGTGATGGAATATGCGATTCTACATGCTGTCCAAATCTTATACCAATTTGTTGGTTAACCGTGCAGGCTCATTCCCGGTGGTCCGGGGGAATCGATCAACGGGCAATCTTACACCGAAGCTATGATGTATAAATTGATGTACCTCGATCCAGCATAACGGTCGATGTTGTGTTGTTAGGTTAGTATAGCCGATCGCTGCGCGCTGAAGATCGGCTTGATCAGAGGCTTGAGGCCCGCACGCCTCCAGTCATGTAGACGCGAGCATTGACTCTTGGTTGTCTACGACTCATTTTTCCCCTAGTGTGCTTTCAATTTGCGTTTCCAACCATTATTGTAGACGGCATTAGTATACCAAGCTGTCCGCGGTGTTGAAGCAGAGATGCAGTGTAGGCTGAAAGTCGAGAGCTCATTGCTGGAAGATCTCGTGGCGGCCACTAGTTCACCCCGCGCGAATCATCCGCCAGAACAGCCGTCTCCGCACTATCCCCAGATCCTCACCTCGAGAGCGCACAAAACTGTTCGAGGAATTGGGGACCGAGCTCCCGATCTACTGCCCTTCGAAGGTGAGCGCGTGAAAGCCGCTCTCATGTATGGGAGCCCGCGACAACTGTGAATACCTGTGTTTAATTCACTGAGCTGAATAGGAAAAGAAAAACGTTGACTGTCAAGTATGCAGATGATTATTGTGTTGTACATATTTACTTGCCTACCATAACGTGTCCTGTTCGAAAAACCACGACCAGACGCAGACGTGCCCAAAGCTTCCTTTACATTTACCAGAACGCCGACTGTTATGCCTGAAAAACAACTAAGGTATACCCAGAATGCAGGAATTGCCCGGTCATCCAAACTCCACTTCAAGACATTAAAAATATTTACCGTTCCTCCAAGATCGTCAAGATATACATTGAATCATAAACCATCGCGTCTCGCATATGCATATAGCGCTTTGCGTCTCTCAAGCCAACGCGAAGAGTGGAACCAAGAATGCGACCCACCAGACGCGTTCCTTTCCTCTTGTGTTTAGACTACCACTAGAGCCCCCAGCGCTTGGCGCTGGCGGAATGGTGGTGCCTTGTGCATTGACAGACGAAGATGCAGAGGAAATCGCGGTGCTGAGCGTTGAGCGGGCTGGCGAAGATGTTGCGCTTGCTAATACAGAGGCCGAAGACTGTGCAGATGGATTCGGAGTTGTAGAAGAGGCTACACGACTGAGCGAAGATAAGGCACTGGAGAGCTCGGAAGTGAAAGCGAGGGACGACACCGCGCTCGAGGATGCTGAAGGAGTGGGTGATGTCTGGGTGACCATAGGATTCGACGCGGATGGCGTGGAGATACTCTGAGAAAGAACAAAGCTGGGCGCCTGCGAGGGAGTGGTGGTTGGTGCAAATGTCGGCACATTTGATTGTTGCGGCGGAGCGATGCCGGGTGTCAACGATGGCAGGACGCCTGGGGTGTAAGATGGAATGACGCCAGGCGTGAACGAGGGTATCACTCCTGGGGTGTAGGCTTGAGACTGAACCTGAGTCAATGCTACAGCAGGTGGCGTAGAGACAGAGGCTGGAGCAACTGGAGTTACTGAGCGTGCTGCAAGAGGTGATGTGGTGTAAGATATTGCGACCGAAGGAGTAGACTGTGGTACACTGCTCGCGGGCGGAGGTGGGACGACATAGAAGGAGTTGCTTGGCGACCAAATCTCACGGGAAGATCCAGAAACTGATGTCGAAGTTGGCAGCAAGTAGATTGGGGCTGAAGAGCTGCGTGCAACAAGACTTGAGGGAGAAAGAGGCAGTATCGGGCTTGAGCTGCTTGGTACACTCGGTGGCTCCACATAGAACGAGTTACTGGGGGACCAGACTTGTCTCGACGAGGTCGGTTGGCTTGGGACGCTTTCGAAGCCTGATGATAGCGAGGAAACGGTCACAACGACAGCAGTAGGCTCATATCCTCCTTCTGAAACCAAAGTGGGCGCCGGTGTCGATGAGCCCATATCGCTTTCACATGGCGAAGACCCAATCGAATACGGAATTGAAGTCGCGGCAGGTGCTGGTAGACATCAGTATGTGGATGAAAGGACCTACGGGCAGTACTGACAGCTTGAAACGGAATACAAAGCTGGAACAAAGCCAGAGACACCGGTCGAGAAGGCTGCAAAAGCCGCCATTGAGAATGTGGTCCTCATAGTTGTGGAGTAGAATTTGGGGCCCGTGCTCTCAAGATGTACCTAGGTACGAAGGATTGCCCACCGAAAACGAAAAAGAGATCAACGAAAGTGCGATACGCGAAACCAAAGCATTCCATGCCCCAGCCCTACGAGGACTTATGTACCATCAATCGTGGCCGTTAATGACATGGCGGTCAAGCAGGGGGTTGGCCTGCTCACGAGGTTGGGGCTCCAGCCATCTGTCGAAAATCATGTTTGTCGCACAAGAACGTTGACGTAGCGCGACGCATGCATGGAATCTGCAAGCCGCCACTGGGAGAGATTTGAGATACTCCGGAATATTGATTCCATGCACGAGTTCCTGGGATTTGGGATGCTGCGATGCAGTCGAGATGTGTGGCGTTGCACAGGCAAGCAACGCACAGACCAACGACAACAGCGCCGATGCGAGGAGGCATCGTAACACCATCACGACGCTTTGTATCACTTCTGCAATCTCCCGACTGCATGCTGGCAATGGTACGGTGTGGCAAAGGCTACATGCACCGCGGAGCACGGTTCCTTGCCGGTGAGTGCGCAAATGCGCTGGAACGCTGCATCCACATCCACACCGCTCTGCGAATGTGACCGATCGTATGGCTTTGTGTCAGCGAGGTCTACCAGTTCTATGTCTGTGCTTGAAAAGCCGTAGCTCGGGGATCGCCAGGGAGGATGTCGCTATACCGCATGTTAGTACGTAGGAGCGAAAACTACAAGGGCATTTTGATATACGACGGATCGTTTTGCATGTTTCTGAGGAGCTGTGGAAGCAGCTGTAGAACGACAGGACGACATTTGCTTCATTCATCAACCTGAGCAAGACGACCTGTGGAATTCCGCACAACCCTGTCATTTTCGCTTGTAGGCATCATCTTCAGGTCAGCCGTGCTCTAGGACGTACGACTTTTACTCATCGCCCAGATCACGAAGGAATGCACAGTACTACGAATGAGACGTAGAGCTGATAACGTGCTCGCGGTCAAGAGCGATCTGAAGAAATATAGGTGTATTTGATTGTTGCCCATCACCAGATACGTGGATGCTCACAACGGAATCCCGATAGCGTGTGTACTACCTGCGATCCGTATCAGCGCGTTGTCTCGAAATGTTGAACGGTAAGAAGGATAGTGCAGAAGATTAAGATCAGACAGCAGTTGGATATTTAGTCCACACGAATTTCAGAACAGGTCTGTGAATTATCGTTTTATCATCATTGCAAAGGGCATCAAGAGGAGAAAGCGGATATGACTGACCTTATAATGCGCAACATGTCTTTCACTCTACCTTTCGTCGCTTGAAGAACGTCTCGATGCTCTTTTGCGAAGCATCGTGACGGGAGCTACCAACGCCACCGCCTGTTCGCTTGAGACCTTGTAGATGATCTTTGCCATTGATGGAGAGGATCGTAGTTGACCACCCCTCGGCTAGACGTGGAGTAGAGGGTGGAGCCGGCTCGTTGATTGTAACATTTGATGCCTCAGCGATCGCCTTGTCAGCGATGGTCCGATCCTCGCTAACGTGAGGTACCACGACTTTGCCCGGACCATCGTCTCCAGCTGGTATCTGTGGTTTCGCAGCCGGCGTTTCAGCTGGCTGTGATGACGGCAGTGCTTCGTGTGTTGAGGGCTCAGCCGAAGCAGCACAATGAAGTGACCCCGTCCAGTTAACCATCTGCAGCTCAAGATAACCCGTGTTCGACCAACCACCCAGGTGCTCGAGTGACGGGCGAGCAGTCGCTTGTAGTTCGGGAGACAGAACGACGCTTTTGGGTGGGAGGCGAAGGAGCATTCGTTTCCAAAGCGTTGAGAGGAAAATGCCATGGGACACAATGGCGACGCATGTTTCAGCAGCCGCTATTGTAGCGTCCAGCAACGGAAGAAGGTGGGCGTCGAGGAAGGCATCAGCGCGTTGTGACATGGCATCTTTCGATTCCACATCCACGAAGCCGTCGGTGCCTTTACTCTGTTGGCGATGGCGCTCTTTGCCGGTCATGTTCGACTCCGGCGGGCGCTCGTAGAATTTCCGCCCCTCCATTGAACCAAAGTCTTGCTCTACCAGCAGCGGCAACTGCACCACATCGGGCACAGTTGCATCTACATTTCCCTTCGTAAGCTGTGCTTCGCGGATCTTGCCCGCGGTTTTCGCGGCGCGTTGCAGGTGCGATGAGAAGAGGTGCGTGAATCGCAGGCCTATGGTGTGGAAATGCACTCCCAAGCGCGTGGCTTGCTGGTAGCCATGGTTGGTGAGCTCCGAGTCTCTGATGCCGGCACTGGAACGGTCAGCTAGAATCCATGCGTGCCAGGCAATAGAACCCACTAAAGTCCAGCTACATTGTCGACCGTCTCCCCATGCCGGATCAGAAACAGTCTCATCGTTCGCGCCATGGTGCCCGCAAAGGGCAGCAAGACAGCTTGCCGAGCTTCATGACGTTGATGAGGAGCCAACAGCAATTTTGGCGCCAGCGTTGAGAGTTTTCGATTTCGAGGGCCCGTGCTCGGATGACTAAGAATCGTTTCCCCTCCAGCCTCATGGACTGTCCCGTCTCGTCTCATCATTGATAGACCTCATCCTGACGACTACAAAGTACTTCCAATAGTACGATCGTCCTCAGAATTTTGGATCGTGGTCAGCTTCGAGGCACTTCGAAAAACTTAGCCTTCGCAAAAGAGCTTTCCATGACAACGACCCCATGTCTTCTACAACATGTAGTCCGCCGTAAAGGACTGATATTTACGGAGACATGTTCGATCGAGAGCGGAGCCCGAATATTGAATTTTGAAGTTGGCTAGGTACGAATGGACAAAGTGTGACGATGTTCGCTGAGCTCGATCGACACATACTTGTGTTACTGCACGATGCAGTTCATACACTCAGCGTCGAATATGACACCTCCCCATAGTGATCACTCAAGTTTTTCTAAAACTTACTGTTGTTTCTCGCTCTCTGGAATCATGGTTGGATCTTCAACGCAACCGAGATTATTTAGCTCTCCATGTTTTTTTCACACTCTGTACGGCTCGAGCAGTATTCGAAACATATCAATTTGTCACAGGACCACCAGATATATCGTCTCCGTCGCTCAGAGCAGGGCTGTGCGGATTCTGACAGGTTCCCGGTACTTCTGTACCGCATAGCCTGTATGTTCGCCCATGAAAACGGAAATGTCCAGAAAGCAAACCGAGCGCTCCTGTCGGGGCGCGTTCTTGCTCCCTTCAATTGCGGAGCCACACTTACTATGGGCATCAGTCTAGGGACTCTGACATCTTCCAGTGAATGCCCTCTCACTTGATGGTGAGATTTCGAAATCATTCGCGCTTACGTCAAAATCACCTTACAGCAAGCGTTGCATTTTCAAAGCGACCGAATTACCTCACTCGAATCAACACGTTGTTTCAGGGTATCACTTACTTGAACCTACGTTGGTAGACTCACGAGGCAGCACACGTACAATAACTTAAGCGCTTCCCATGGCCGATAGATCTCCAGCTCTTACAGTCCTCTGCCATATATCTTCGCTTTCAATCAAGCAGTTCGCTTTCAGCGGCCACTACCTTTCTCCAATCAATACCAGATTCAGTTCATTTTCAGTGCATACGCACCATCCTCCTTCCTCTCTTTGACAACATTGTCAACATGGCAGACCTCAGCAGGCCACCAAAACCAGATTGCGATTTCGACTTCAATCTGCCGCATGGGGTTGATGTCGAGGACACAATACCGCCAACGCAGGATCGCGATCCAGTCCAAAGTCTCATAGACCGTGTACAAGTTGATGAGAACGCAATGGAAGACCTTCAACATACATCAACAAACTCTGCCAACCTGTCCCCTTGTGGCCAGGTCAGCACTGAGCAGGTCACGAACTATGCCACTCTGGCCGAAGGTTTCTCAGACGATGAAGGCGGTGAGGAGGCTTTTGATCGCTCATGGCCGTCAAGGCGCCCTAAGGGAGCACCCCCGCCACTCAAGAAATCGCCCAGACGCTGGGAAGAAGGAGACGGGGACGATGAAGCCAGTCCCACCAAGAGAGCAAGGCAATCATTGTTTGGCGGCCCATTAGAGGAAGGCGGGATCGACGATGAGCAGGAGAACGACCTTCGTGACAACTCCCACGCTTCCAATGACCCTGACCCTGATCCTGACCCTGATCCTGACATCGACGATGGTATGTCAAGCCTGCACATCGACTCCATTCGACAAGATGTGGAAGAACAGAGCGCACAGATGCCTGGAGCATCACCTACACGTTCTACCTCACTAGCGTCCGCGAGGGACAGCCAGTCTCCCCCCTCTTCGTCTGTGTTCTCGGAGGACGAGGTCGAGATACCTCCTGATACCCAGGTGAGCTGGAACGACCCTGAATTCTCAGCTACCCAACACTAACAGACTCCAGCCAGCCTATGATCTGCGCCAAAACATTGACCGCCTAACTTCAACCACCTACGTCGATACGGACAAGACGGGGAACTATGACCCGTCACAAGAAGCCAAAAGAGCAAAGAACATAAGATTGAGGGCCTTACGGAAGCAGAGAGAAAAGGCCGCAAAGAAGGAAAGTGAGAGGAGCAAGAGTAAGAAGAAGGGGAAAGGAAAGGCACAAGAGGGTCCCACCGAGACGTGTATCGCAGTACTGCACTTCGAAAACTTCGGCAATGTGCGCAATACTACCAACGAGGAGGAGAATTGGCCGCCGGGCCACTCAAATATTGACACAGACTGGGCGCTTGAAACTGAGCAATATCGCGAATTCTATCGAAGCAATACGCCCGGAGTGCAGCAGATCGCCATTGATGACCCATCTGGCGAGCTCGATGACCTCACTGGTCATCCCGAAGCGCGCGGCTGTCAGCAATGCCGTAGGTCCGAAAAAGACTGTGCCATGGTTCACGGTGGCAAGTTTCCATGCGAGCAATGCTTGGATGATGGGCTTGACTGCAGAACTATCCTTCGCCCAGGAGAGAATGGGAATTGCGAACGTTGCCTAAAAGATGGAGAAGAATGTTCTTTCAAGAGCGATCCGAAGCATGCTAGCTGTGACCATTGCAGCTTTGAACAACATGTCTGTGTCCCAATACCACCACACGACTATCGCACCCCGCGCAAATCCCTCGATGAAAAGCTCTACGGCCCTGACAGGAAGCACCTCCAGTGCACTCATTGTCGCAGAGAGAAGAAGCGATGCTCTCTGAAGAAGAAGACTGACAAACCGCCATGCAAGTTCTGCAAAACGAACGGTCTCGGCTGCCATTTCGAGGACCTTCCAAAGACGACTACTGTCGAGCAGAAGCAACCGCACAAGAAGAATGCAGAGGCCGCTACAAGAGCCGATGCACCAGAAGTATCGCGACCTGACTCCAATATCTTCAGCGCCGCGGATATCGCAGACATGCATCGTGAATCCACGAGGAATTTGGTTAGAGAAACCACGCCTGAGATGGAGATGGAAGACGAGGACGGCAACCGGGGCATGCTCAAAAAGATCCACACCTCTTTCGCCAATCCAGTGAAGTTCAACTTCCTCAATGACTATACACCAGACTGCAACTTCTGCGAAATGCCCATATTCGGCTTCGTCGGCCACTTCGAGCGCGAGGTGCACGTGATAAGCTGGCACAATGGTCTTGGACATACTGAAGTTGGAGGTGGACACACTACAGAGCAGGGCGGTCCGGACAGGATGTGCAAAGTTTGTGTTTTCATGCGCATGCAGATCAGTTGCTGCGACGACCACGCTTTCGAACACCTACCAGATACCGACGGATTCCTCGACTTTGATGCCATGGCAGACGATCTCATAAGCTCTGAGCCGGGCTCAACGGACTTCAGGTATCAGCAGTCTCGCTGGTGCACTCTATGCTTTACCCCAGCGATCGTCGGCTGTGGAGCGAGGCAGCAATCCATGATGGGAGGAGATGATGAAGAGGTCATTGGGTGCGGTACGCGACTTTGCGAGGGCTGTTTTGAGGCACTTCAGGGCAACTTCGCTGGCAATTTCGAGTATCTGGCAAAAGTTATGGGAGAGCAGCCGAAGACTGCTGAGGGAGATGAGCACACTGGAGAATTGCAGAGCAAGCCAAGGGCGGACATCGATTTCATCAGGCAGGAGGGTCTTCTGATGCGGTGTGCCGCTGCGGGCCAAGGGGAGTAATTTCGTTTCACTGGATGACAACGGTTCTTGGTGGTTTGCTGATCTGAATACTCGGGGTGGGGCTAAGCTTAGCTAGACCGGGTGGCGTACGAATAGCTTTCGTGGTTCGGACATACAGAAGTAACGTCGAACACCGGGTCGCGCACGGACTCGGGTCGCGCACGCGAACACCATCACCACCACAACAAACATAAGGTTATTAAGCCACACCAAATAGCTGTATATACAAAATAAATTGGTGGAGTACTATATAAGACCTTGCGAACAATCTGTACTATCTGAATCTAGCCGGAGTAATGATATTCCGGCCGCCACGTGACATCTTGGGTGGTTGATCTGGTGCAGCTGCGATGGCTGCACTTGACGCTACACCACCGCCAGCATCACCACCCACCAGTTTCTGACGCTTATTCTGCTTTGGTTGAGGTCTTGAAGCTTTGCGCTTCCCGCTTTGGGGTAATTGTAGAGCTTTC
>QVXC01000240.1:0-52192 GCA_003501895.1 Phaeosphaeria sp. A1 3.1a
CCTCTCACCCTTCTCAAGGACTTTGTGACCCAGCACGCCCATTCCCCCTCCTATTCTGCGCTGAACACGGCTCTGCAACACTCCTAGTAAGCTCAGTACTCAGTCTGCTTGTTATCAGTCTATGATACCCACTGTTCGCAACATCGGGGCAGCTAGAATACTAGCCTTCACACTCACTCCGCTAGGTGGACTCGGGGTAGTTACGATGATATCGATGGGGCGCAGCTCTGCCTTCGTGGATATAAGCTCGCAGTGATTGAGGTTCCAAGTAACGCAAAATCACCACCCGATCTTGGCTATTTGATGTACATCATCGTTGATATCGAACTTCTGGGTTCTGGTGAACAATGTTATTCCCGGTATAGTATCGTGTGGCTTGAAAAATTCAAGTCTAACCAGGGTAATATCGCAATTGTTCTTGTCAGCTGCGATGCGCTTCCTCTCTAGCTTGCGGATGTGTATCTTACAAGTCTTGTGGTCCAGATTATGACACAAGTAATCACGCCTTGTCAGCGCAAAGCAGAGAGAGATACAGCAATTATGGAAGATGGCATTTCGTTTGAACGGTGCATCTGCATCCCCTCACAGAGTATCGGGGCAGTTCTGATGTATTGAAACTCGGAAAATTCGTAGTCAAGCGATAGTTTGAACTGCACAGGTAACCCTACACGAATACCTCGCAATCTCTGTAGTGGAGCTATTGAATATCCAATCAGTACCGATTTAGGCAGCAGAAATACTCCGTCAATGTACTTACACTTCCTAACCGTCGCCTTCAACGACCCTCCAAAGACCTCTGTCCTGACTAAAGCACAATGTCTACTACACGCACGACATATCTGATCAGATACCCTGCAGCACGTAATCAGCGAGCTCATTTCGGGATCTGGGTGCCATACAGTGAGAATGGCGCCAAAGGAACAAAGATTCACGTTGTCGGAACGCCAATGACTGGATTCGTGTTGGAGTTCAACTGTGGCTACGACCCTGCAGCGTCTGCCCAGCGCTCTGAACTGATTCCACTTGGACCCGTCGCCATTCAACATGTCTACGATTACGAGGGTATTCCAGCATTGGATTCTTTCCCGCATGGTGATCTGGAAAATGCAGCGGCTGAGATACCGGCTCCCAGAGCCAGCAAAAACATTTTCGCTGCAGTCAATGATGTACGTATTTGGTTGCTGATAGGGACGATCAAGCACTAACATCTAGTGTGCGACCAACCGCCGATGCCAAGAGTGGACGATGGACTATGTTCGCAAGCTTGTTGCCAAGCAGTATCTCGATGCTTCTGCCATTGAAATAGTCCAGGCCAAACGAGACGCACCGCATATCGGGACTTGCCTGGCTCCTGTCAACGTGAGCCAACAAGCTTCATCTGAATAGTTCAGATTCCCTCGACTTGTATCAAGAGACGCAGACTGTACCTCGAATCATACTCATTCTTACATCAAGTCTCCCCCAAACCCGAGGGAACCATTGTTGAAAGAGGAGATCGATAGTAGGGCCCTGGTTCATTGGGTTCTAGTCCAGATACAGCTGTACATAAAGCCTCTTCATACAATCAGCATGATATTCTACATTAAACCTCTTTGAACCCATAATCCGGCAGTTCCCAGTCCGTCCCACCGAAAGCCGGCACAAACTTTCCCAATAATCCACCCGCACTTCGCATGAAAGGATACGAGAAGAAGCCCATGATTGTGTTTAAAGCAGCGATGCCCCAACCACTTTGCGGATTGAACATCTGCGGGGCGCCCGGTATGATCTTCTGCACTTTCTCGACGAACGGTCGTGCTATAGCATCGTATTGCTTGAGTGCAGCCGGGACATCGTTAGGGGATCTTGATAACTCGCCTGCCAAAACAAATGCTCCAACAATTGCCGCACCAGTTCCCTATCATGTGTTCAGTATAGTTTGTCAACATGTGTTTGGTCTTGATCGGTGACTCACCACGCCAGAAATCGGACTCGGACAATAGCCCGCATCCCCAACGAGTGCTACGCGACCCTTATACCACTTTGGCATCTTGACCTGTGCAATCTGCTGCATGTAGAACTCGTCGTCATCCCACATCCCCTTGATGACTCGGTCACTCTGCCACCCCGCTCCTTCGAACTCTTTCGCTAACCACGCTTTCTGCTCTTTGACGCCCCTATCTTTGATAAGCCGGTCGATGTCGTCGAAGCGGCTAAGATCGTTGTCTGTGACTCCCAGATAAACTCTGGTCGTGCCGTATTGGTCCGGTCTCTTCAGAACGAGCCGACCGCGGGATGCATTGTACCATTGCGCGAAGTTTCCGTCGTCCTCATTCTTAGGAATTTTGAAGAAGGCGCCATATTGGCCCAGGCGGCGCAAATAGTCGTCGTTGTTGGGACCATGGCCGAAAACAGAACGGCGAGTGCGCGACATCATGCCATCTGCACCAACTACTACATCATATGTCGCGGGTTGGAGGTGCTTTGCGAATGTCACGTGCACGCCACTCTCTGCAACTTCTTCAACCTTTTCGATGGTTTCGCCAAAGACATATTCGATATTTTCCATTTCCTTGGTGGTGTCGTAGAGAATTCTGGCCATGTCTCCCCGCAGGATTTCGTACTCGGATGTCACTATTGCTACTTAGTATAGTCGTTCCAAATGTCAAACTCAGCCACTTGTTGTCTCACTGCTTTGCTGCTCAGTGTCCCCAGTGGCTGGAAATGGAGCAGTCGTCTTCCCATCCGCATACACGAACTCCATGCCAACTTCTGTCGTCGTCTTCTCCTTGACGGCATCCAGCAAGCCCATGCGTCTTACAATGGGAAGTGCTGCTGAGCGGATGTCGACAGCCTGACCGCCCAGTCGCGGTTCAGCGGCGCGCTCAAGTATGGTGATTTTGGAGGATGGCAGGAACTCGTGTAGCCAAAATGCAAAACAAGGCCCGGCAATGCCTGACCCTACGATCAGTACATTGAGGTCCTCGATTTTTTTGGACATCGTGTTGAATTAGATGAATCTATGCTACAGTACTTGACATAGGAAGTTCTGAAATGAAGTATGAAGAGTACTACTTATAAGTGGGTGGCCGCGAGACTTCCAGTATATATGTTTCAGTACATAGACTCTGATTTGCAACTACCTTCAGCTGGCCTAGTGCTAACCATTTGCGACTGCAACACTATACACGAGTGTTTGGTTTTTTGGGAGGACAATATCATATCTGTGACGTCATGGCTCGGTCCCGAGGCCGAAGTGCTTGAACCGGACGCCTCGGGCGCCGCAAGAGAGAGTATTTTAGTAGGTGCAACAAGTAAATCGCTGATGGGCATCTAGATGAGTGTCCGTTGGTATCGGGCTTCGGCCGTCTTGTAGCCTCTGCGTCGACGCCGGACGTAACTAAAGGCCTCCGACAAAGACGCTGCAGATTGAAGCTCGACAAACGGGAACAGTCACAGGAAGATGCCTAATTGACCACAACGTGCCCGGGAACAGGATGACGAGGTACTGTTTTGGGGAAGATCTCTGCCCATGCTGTTCGTGCGTTCAGTGCCATTGATGAAGCTGCGCAGGTGAGTTTCTGCCAGTCGTGGTCGACGCCATCGGACGTGGTACGGAGAAGCTTGTATCGAGCTGCATGTTGCTTAACTTATTAGTGGAAGGTGGTGACTCATCACTCATCACAGACGCTTAGCCAATCGCGGACGATCGAAACCGCTACCGCATATTCGTAGACTGAAGAATAACGGAGCGTTGAAAGTATAGACTTCTGAATAGCCGCAGTATGACGACCATAGCTTGGCGAACCAGTCTGGGTTGATAAGAGGAAAGTTTCTCCCGAGTATGTCCAAACGACGATAGGAAAGCTTTATGTACAGCACAGAAGAGAATGTATATCTACAGAGTACGGATCTCCGGATCATAATGCACGCTAAATCGCCACGGAAAAGTATCAATCCCGCAAAGTCACTGGTATAATAGTGACAGTGAAACTTCCTCACAACTTCTCATCCAATACTCCCACATCTCTCGTCTGCAGCGTAACCTGCGAGTCCGCATCGCTCCAAATCGACTCAACGCCTTTCTTCTTCTCATCGCGCCCAAATGTGCTACGCCAAGTCGCAATGACAGCATCCCAATAAAGCTCCGGGTTTGCCCTCGCATGTCCAACATGGCCGCTCTGCTCGAAAAGCACTTCTGTGGTCGGCACACCCATTTTCATCGACTCTCCAGCATGCTCATTCACGTCCTTCCACGCGATGAGCTCATCGTTGATCGAGTAGAGGTAGCACCGCGGCGCAGAAAGATCCCAATGTTCTGCGTCAAGCAAGCGGCGCCTAGTCCTAGTAATCACGTTGTTCTCCTTGCCCTTGAAGCTGAGGTATGAAATCCAGATCGCACCAAGCACCGCACTACCGAAGAGCAAGCCAGTGTGCCTCAAGACTGGTATCTGAGGAAGTGACTTGTTGAGCGCGTTGCAGAGGCGGAGGTATCGCGGATGTCCTGGCGTGCTGTCGAGGCATAGTGCGGACACGGGGAGACGTCGACCTGTGATGTTGAGGTATGCTTCAGCCAGCTCGCATGCTTTATTGCTCCCGCCCTCAGAGAAGACGTGTAACAATGTGCCGGCATCTTTGCCACAGGCGCTGAGGTATTCGAGGCTTGAGATGCGTTCGACAGCAGGCTTAAGGCGAAGTTGTTTTCGTTTCGAGTTGCGGAAGCAAAGGTCCTTTGTAGTTGTGGCAATAACCATGATCCGAGCTGATGGGAATAACAACTGATACTTTGCGGTGTATTTTAAGATGTAACGGTGCTGGGCACCAGTCCAAGTACACAAGAGGATTAGCGAAGGTTCCCCGTCGAATTTGTCGGCTGTGTATGGACTCCGGTGGGCGGATAATGGTGTGTACTCGTAGATAGAAGGGCTGAGGAGCATGAAGCCCGGGAGAGAGGCTACCGATGAGTTGGTGTTGCTCATAATTCGTGATGCTAGATCAGGAAAGAGACAAGTGCGAGAGGATACGAAGATGAGATAAACTCGCTAATCTTTGTAACAAGAAGGGTTGTGTTTGTGTATCTGATGTTCTTTGTTGCGAGGCGAGTGCTCATATATCTGTGCATTCGAAACATCCATGGATGTCAATGGGCCTCAATGTACACATGGCGGCTCATGGCGGCTGTGCCTCAGCCAACCGCTGGTGTTACGGCCTTGCCGACGACCACCGGATCGTGGTGTTTGCAAGGCTGGTGCTCCGCCAACGAGCAAGATTGTACGTGGCGTGCGCCTGTACCTCTACGTAGCGCGTCCTTCTGTTCAGTGTGCTTGCGATCAGATCTAATCGCTGCTCGGACGCTGCTTGCGTCCGAAGACCTAGCGCATACCATCGCCAATTAGAGCTGTTTACATAGCTCTCGAAAAGCATAGCGTGAAGTTGAGGTTGCAGATCCGAGCACTGTGTATGGTGAAAGAACAGCTAGTGCCGTTGTTAGCCTCGTGGAAGGTGAACTAGACCGGTGTAGAGCAGACGCGAGGCTTGCGCACCGCTTCAGCTCACCGCATTGTCAGTCAAAGGCCCCCATGCAGGCCTAGACTAGCTGCTTTGTTGGTGTTGTGTAGCTCTTTGTTACTGGCGGGGCGTTCGAAGGATGGCGCTTGTACGATAACGCTTTACTCCGATCGGCAAGGTGGAAGATCTAAATAGGATAAGCGACTGTAGGGCTGAAGCCATGAAAGCTGAGCTGCGCTCGAGATTGTGGTCGACATTCTCAGCTGTTGTGAGCTCTTACATCGTGGCGTCCCTGTCAACCCATGGAGGGACAAGAGCGTGTTTGTAGTGTGCGCTGGCATTGGTCAACATTACGCTGTCTCCCACATTCGGAGTCTCCATGTAGCTGGCGGTAGCTCAAGCCATATACCGTTGAATACTTTGCTTAGCTTCTTGATCGTGATGAGGCTGTGTGTTGCTGGACTGGGACTTCGAGTGCGTCCATCATGTTTGATCGCTTAGGCCGTGATGGCGCCTTTGTTGGTTCCGCAAGCGCCTTCGGATATAATTGCGTAGAGCCTCATATGAAAGGACGATGACAGAACAGAGTGCAGCACTCTTTGTCTCACAAGCACGAATCGAACTTAGTAGTTGTTCTTCTCTTTCGCCTACCCTACTATCCTGACTGCATCTGCCATTGGTAGTCACTCGTTTCAACCGCTCGCCATCCAGCTGTACTGGTCATCGCTACCAGTATATCGCTCCGATCAATTGATTCCAAGTCGCTCTTGTAACACCGATCATGGCCGCTCCAATACAAGAACCTTTGATATCCATGTGGCAGGACTCAGACCGATGGTCTGCGTCGACCAAGCGTGCTTCGACACCAATGAGCATGTCACAGACACAGGATTATCCACAAACATCAACCCCGGCTCCGGTATTCTTCCATCCTCCCAAACTCGCTCTCGTTCGGAAAGCCGATGTCCAAGTGGATGTCCAAAAGCGTGATGCCCAAATCGACGTCGAATCCTTGAAAGAGCGACCAAGCTCTGCTCCAGAAACATGGACACCAACAAGAAATGAATGGCTCATCATGATAAGCCTTGCCTTCATCTCTCTCAGTACGTAAAACTTTGAAACTTCGATTCTCACTCACAATTTGAACTCGAACTTCCCTACTTGACTGTCCGACTCGGTGCACATCACATAGACTAACCTCATACCAGTGGTCGCCCTCGACGCCTCCATCCTCGTGACGGTCCTCCCCACCATCGCCCACTCCCTCCACGGCACCTCCGTCGAAGCCTTCTGGGCCGGAACGTCCTACCTCCTCACCTCTGCAATCTTCCAACCTGTCATCGCGTCCGTGTCCAACGTCTTCGGCCGGCAACAACTCCTCATCTTGTCCCTCACCCTGTTCACCGTCGGCACGATTCTCTGCTCTATTGCCCACAATTTCACAGTCCTGCTTACTGGCCGATGTATTCAGGGGGTTGGCGGCGGCGGAATCATTACGTTGACGCAAGTTATATTCTGTGATATTGTACCATTGAGGCTGAGGCCGAAGTACTTTCCGCTCGTGTTGGGAAGCTGGTCATGCGGCTCCATCTGTGGGCCTATAGTAGGGGGACTGCTCACCGAGAAAGCAAGCTGGCGCTGGTGTTTCCACAGGTATGGAGGCCGCGGTACAAACTGGGAAGTGTCTCTAGATGTGGTCGCGGCTGAAGCACCACTCCAGTGTCATTTTGCAGGTACCGTTCTTAGTTCTTGAACTCTATGCTAACGTATGGCAGTATGTAATCCACTATGACGAGCATTTGCATATACACTTGAAACATACACTGACTTTGTACCGCGACCTCCAGTCAACTATCCATTTTGCATTATTGGGCTCCTTGTCGCTGTTGCGTTCGTCCGCCTCAACAGGGTGGCGGAGCTTACGTTCGCACAGAAGATTAGGGAGACGGACTGGTCTGGAGGAGCAGTCTTTGTCGGAGCCATGACTAGTTTACTTGTGGGATTGTCTTGGGGAGGCATACAGCATCCCTGGAGCTCGGCTGCGACATTGGGACCAATCATTGCTGGACTGGTGGCGCTTGTGGGATTTGTACTGTGGCAGCGCATTGCGAAGCACAGCTTGTTGCCCATGTCGATCTTCTACAACTGGAGTGCGATCGCGGCATTCTACTGCGCCTTAGTCAATGGGCTGATTGTAAGTCATAACAGAAGAAGCGAAAGACCTACACTAATTGACCCCCCACAGCTCTTTACCGCCCTTTACTATATTCCATTCTACTTTATGTCTGTACGCCGCAAGACACCCACTGAAGCTGGCAGGGACACGCTTCCCGCCTTGTGTCTTCTCATCCCAGGGTCCATCGTCGTGTCGATCTTGACCTCGAAGCTGGGTAGTTTCCGCTGGGCAATCTGGGCTGGTTGGTTCGTCACCACTCTTGCGTGCGGATTGCAAATGCTCTTCGATATCCATACGTCTTCGAGCGTGATCTTCGTCGTGCTCGCACTCATCGGCATCGGAACAGGCATGGTCCTGACCAGTGTAAATGTCGGTGTTCAGGCCATCTCCAGACCTGAAGACTGCGCCATGGCCGCCAGCATGTATGGCTTCTTCCGGAGTCTGGGTATGCCTCTTGGCGTCGCTCTCGCCGGATCCATTTTCCAAAACGCCATGTCTGGCCATCTTGCTGACCATGATTTGCCGACGGAGATCGCCCACGACTCGGAACGTTGGGTGTACATTCTTCGCGAGATGGCCGATGGCGCGAAGAAGACGGCCATCCTCGAGTCCTACGTACAGGGCTTCCACTATGTCTTCATTGTAATGACTGCCGCGGCTGGCAGTGCATTGCTGGTCAGCTTAGTGATCCGCAAGTTTAGCATGGACAAAGTTCTGTCCACCCAATTCACCGCGCGGAAATAGGGTGTCGTTACGCGTGGTGTTAGTGGGCTCTAAGTATATTTAAGTAACGAATTTATGACATCTGATTATATCATGACTCGAAGGCTCAGCGTGTGAAAATGTGTCGAGAGCGTTGGAACATACTCGATTGAAAGACGCAACCTGGAACGGGAAATGTGAGGAAGTTGAGTAATTGCTTGTATTTTCGGTCCTCATGAAGCCCTCGTATTTCATCTGGACAATTGCATAATCATACATATCTATGTGCCGAAGCATGGGGTATCAAAGAAAAGCGTAAAGGAATGCGATATGCTCGCTGAGAAGTACACACAAGAAAAGAAGTTGCCACCTTGTGACCTCATTATCCTTGGTTCGGAAACATGAGGTGGTGATGGTCATGTAACCCAATGGCGGGATTATAATGCTGAGCAGCCATGTGCGACATTGCATGGTACTGAGGGTGTTGCTGTTGATGCTGTTGCATATGGTTTTGTTGGGGTTGAGACTGGTGAGGATGATGCATGTTCATGGTGGTGTTCTGTAGAGAGAAGTCGGCACTCATGTCGTTCTGGTCTTGGCCTATCTGCGATGGCGCTCGCATGTGTGATGTATGTGGCGAGCCCTGCCTGGAGCCACTGATACGGTTCCCAATCTTGTGCAATGGCTTCGAGATCATACGTCCAAACGATGGGCGTTCATAGTACTGTGACTCCTCAAATTGTGGAGCCGCATCAAAGTAGCTCGGATAACACCATCCTAGAGGATTTGCAGCGGGTTTGACTTCCGGTGGGAACTCATCAGTCGGCGTGTGCGGTTGCTGTTGATGATCCAACAAAGGGGTTTGGGGTGGAGGCGGGTTCATCGTGGTCGCGCTCATTGGTTGTGGTATGTCAGGAATGGCAGGCTGTACAACGTCGAGGAAGTCACCAGGGTCGACGTCCATGTAGCTTATACGTCGGCCTGTGGTATCGATTGCTGGAGACTCTGGCTCAATAAATGGGGACGAACCGCAATCGTAGTTGGCGCTGTGTTCCGCCGAGTTGGTTACTCTGATTAGGGCAGCGTTGACAGAGGCTAGTCGTGAGCTCGAAAGCTGCGGGTTGGAGTTGCCGATGAGTATCTGCATACGCTGCTCTCGTGACAGCCGATCGCCATTTGGTACCGAGTCTCTGCTGGGAGTGACGAATCCGAGAGGCAATTGTTGGTGGACTGACTCCAGAGGAACATCCGCTCGCAAGCTGAGAGCAGTTATCAAGACTTCTTCTCGGCTGGGACGAAGATCACAACACTGCAGCTTCTGACGAAGGATTCTTGTGTTGTCTGGACACCAACTGATATGAGATCGACTTTCCCGCAGACGTTCGTCCAGGCAAGCAACCAAGTCCTTCCAAGTATCGTGCAACGCCTCTTGTCGAATCAGATTGCGAATCACATTCGAGTACTTCCATTGGTCAAAGCTTGCACCGTTCTTCATGTGCTTGGCGACGTGATCGCAACGCTCGTCCCAACCGATGCTGACCTCTTTGCACTTGTCGAAACCACAACCAAAGACTCGTCTTGGCAGCAGGGTGATACCGATGTCCGTAAGCGAGGGCAAAGGTCGTCCCGAGTGGTAGCGTTGGTGGTGCTTCACGAAATCCTTCTGTCGATCAAAGATGCGGTTGCAGCCAATAACGATACAGGGCCAATCTTCTCCCGTCTCATGCATCCTCATTTCATGCTTCTTCCAATCCGACTTGGCCTTGAAGGTCTTCAAAGATTTTTGTTCAGCGCAATAGGTGCAGAACATGTACGGCTCACCCGACTGGCTCTGGTCCTTGCTGTCTGAGAATGGAGCGGGCGATGCTACGCTCACATCGTCCGTGGGCGTGAAATTTGGCTCAGGCTTCACATCAAGTGGACTGCTGACGTCCGACGCCGGAGTCAGAAGAGCAGGCACGGGTCGCGTAGGGTCAAGTCCAGCTGGGTACGAACGCGGCTCGGCCCTCCTCATTCTGGATCTCGAAGAGTTGGATGATGCAACCGAGCCCGACACGTCGCTGCTGCCGGTCGAACTCGAGAAAGTGGAAGCAAGCGACAGCCTCGACCGCCATGACGAACCAGACGATGATGTTGAAGTTGTATTTGTTGTTGCCGTGGACATGAAAGATGAGGCAACTGAGCTACGGCCTGTACAGTGGTAAGCAGCAAGACCGAAAATCACGCAAAGGCGGAGACATACGCGACTCGAGGGTCTGGGAGAACATGCGCTGGATCATCTGCGGCGGGTGTCTTGCCAGCAGTGCCTCGATGTGTCGCATGGACTCGTCGGGGATATCTAGATTATCATCCATCTTGGCGGAGGCGGCGGGTGGTTAGCTGGACACACGTTGCCGGCAAACTGCGCCTAACATGCCGACAGAGACCCCTCTTGTTTTAAAAGCGACCCGTAACGACAGCAAGAACTCGAAGAGTCGAAGCAACAGTGGCGAAGGAGGGTAAGAAGGGATATCCAGGCGTTCGCGGCAAAGTTAGGGGCGAAGGAGTGGATGAACGTGTGTCCGACCAGGCGTCAGCTACTGTTGGTGCGACGGCAGGGTTATATCACATCATCAGATTGCATGCGTCGCGGGGGTGTGCGGAATGAGGAAACGTTCTGGAAAGAATATGGAAGCTTGGAAGCCGTGTGGAAGGAGCTAAGATGGTGGGCGGGTGCGCAAGGGCGCTCGAGCACGCTTTCGATATGACGGGCATCCTTGTTCGACCTCAAAGTTGGGGCAAGGCTGAGGTTGCAACGGAAGCCAAGTTGCCCACCGTTTGATGCGCACCAGGGCGACGAAAAAGACGTTGATAGCGAGGCCCGCCAGCGCCGCACGAGGATGGGCAGCGGGACCTTGTGTGCGCGTGAGGCGGCGTCAAGAATGCAGCTGCGTCGTGTGAAGGACGACGTCTCGAGAGTCGAGGGCTGCTGCCCTGCTGGCCAGCCGTGTCCGGCGCTCGGGGAGAGACAGTTGCAGTTGCACAGGGCTAGCCAGACGACTCCACCCTATCGCAGCGGCGCAATAGCTCCTTCGCACCAGACGGGCCCTGCAAGGGGCTTGGTACCTGGATGACGCATTGCTCGACTGCTGGATTCCCTCTGGAGGCGTGCTGATGCGGTTGGTAGGCCGAGTGACATGTATTCGCAATTTCAACGGCGCCGCGGCCAAGACACGTAGCCGAGCATCGGCCTGGGGCGGACCATGGGCCACAGTCGTCGCAGTGAACTGTTGGACGACGCTCTGGCAACCGCCCACGACCAAGGCGGCGCTGTGGCGTCGTGTGCTGACGGGCGCATCGTCTAGCCGACGACATAGAGTGCTATCTGGCCGGTCCACCCTGCTGCGCGACGACCACTTCTCGTCATCCCAGGAACACGCGAGTCGACGCCCTGAACGAGTAAAGCCTGCGCTGCAAGGAGGGGCAGCATGCGCCGGTAGAGGAAGGAGTTTGACCGGATAAAGTCTCTGTACTCTGCATCCTGCAGTAGTGCGGCGATAAGCTCCCAGGCACCGACGCTCGCTTCTTTATGGATATTGCTACGTTCCGCGGCGTGTTTCATGGCGTTGTGGTGTTGCTCAACATGCGTGGCGAGCGTGCCTTATACGGTGCTTACCCGACAATATACGAGACGAGCAAGCTGACTGCGGACGACATTGCAGCAACGCCACGTCGTACAGCCGTCTGGCAGAGCGTTTTGTGTGGCGAGACCAGGCCTTCGTTGTGTTGTGTCCCAGACCTCGAACAGCTGTGCAGGTGGCCAGGGTGCAGTCGACGTCACGTGCAGCCTTAGCGCCCACGGTAATGGCATGCGGGAGGTTGCGATCCGCAGCACCCCTCTCCCCCCTTGCACGCGCTATGCCGTCTCTTGACGAGTCGCCGCGCCGGTGACTCCATACGTGCTGGAGCGATAAAGTGCGATATCGTCGCGACACACCCTCAACGTTGTGGCGCTTTTGCAACGCGCGGGCGACACGTGCAATGCCGAGGTCCTTCCCCATCCACATCACGCCAATCGACCAACCCCAGACACGATATGCACATGCATCCCGGAGCAGTAAGGGCCATGGCCGCCCGATTGGGCATATGGTTCCTGCATGCTACTCATGCATTTGTCAAGTATTGCCCATGGTGCAGTCATGTCCGCCCAAGCCGCTCACGACATGCCTCCTCATCAAAAACGCCCAAAACAGATCGACGAGCATATTCATCAGCGCACAGTGTTGTACAGCACTGCGACGGGCGTATTGTCCAAGCCTCGCCGCCCCAACGCAAGATCCGTAGCCAAGGACTTGGTTCTCTTTAATATGTCTCGTTGATGAAGACGAGCCTATATTTAGAGCCAATATGGGATGTGCCGAGCGACATCACGCTAGATTGGCTCGCGGTGATGAAGGTTGTGTTGGAACTAGACTACCGGCAATCGCGGACTCGTCGTCATCGCGAGCGGCCTGTTGGTCTCCCGTGATCCGCAGAGTTGAGCAAAGGTCCAGAACACAATCCTCACGGCAT
Source organism: Phaeosphaeria sp. A1 3.1a (assembly GCA_003501895.1). Lineage (NCBI taxonomy): Eukaryota > Fungi > Ascomycota > Dothideomycetes > Pleosporales > Phaeosphaeriaceae > Phaeosphaeria > Phaeosphaeria sp. A1 3.1a. The sequence continues at coordinate 12,917 of QVXC01000240.1, forward strand.
GCGAGCAATGATCAGATAAGAGGTGTCACAGAGACCAATACGATCCGGGATACGGTCTGATCTGGCAGCAAGGGGATGTTCATGTCTTCGTAACGTGATCCCTGACTATGCGATGTTCATGTTGCGGGTGAGCAAGCTTGTAATTGTCGTGAGGAAATGGGGGGCATCATGTATTTGCATGACGGACAAGCATACCCCCAATCCAGGACATTCGAGTAAGCACTACGCACACACGGATCGCATCAAGGTTTCATATTGAACGTTGTATGATTACTATCTATCATGTCTCATTATCAACGCAGTTCTACCTGCTGTTGGTCGCTCCAACCGGTGAGCTATTGCGCGACAACGGTGGCCTTGCCTTGCACCTTTAGGTCCCTGCTGCTGAAGCCCACGTAGAACGTGAACTCGCCCTCGGGAATAACCCACTGCTGGCTGATGATGTCCCAGTAGGAGAGATCCCTGCGCATCAGCTCGAAGCTAACAGTCTGTGTCTCACCCTTCTCGAGGTGGACCTTGTCGAAACCACGAAGCTGACGGAGGGGAGTACCAGATGGTGCAGTTTGGGGCAGTTGAACATACAATTGGCTCACGGCTGCACCAGCAACGTTTCCTACGTTGGAGACAGATACGCTGGCCTTGTAGATGGACTCCCAAAGAGCAGGGTTGCCACCGGGCTGGATGGGAAGATCCTCGGGCTGCGAGGTGATATCGTTTGCCAAAGCGGAGATCTCGAGGTTGGACATGTTGAAGGTGGTGTAGGACAAGCCGAAACCGAATTCGTAGCGCACGCTCATGTTCTTCGCGTCAAAGTAACGGTAGTCAATCTCGAGCTTCTCATCGAACCAAGACTGCCAGTCATCGTAGCCGGTGGTGTTGATCGCAGTGGTGGGAGGGGCATTGTAATCATCACCCTTCATGGCGATGGTGTAGGGAAGATGTCCAGATGGGTTGACCTCACCGTACAGGATGTCGACAAGGCTGTTGCCGCTTTCCTGTCCGGGGAAATGGGCGGCTACGATTGCGGTAACGTTCTCGTGATCGGCCCAGTCAAGAGTGTTGATGCCAGGGGAGTGCGTCACAACAACAGTGTTGTTGCAGTACGAGGCGACAGACTCAACGACGCCATCGCCGTTGTAGTCCACGCTCAAGTGGGCGCGGTCGCCACCTTCTCCTGCCCAGGTCTTGAGCATAACAATGCACACATCGGGTTGCCCCCTTGGAATCAACAGAGTGCTGATGTCGGAGTCGGCGATCAAAGTGTTGTTCAACCAGTACTGGACGAGAGCCTTGTTCTCGGCAGCACGCCCCTGGATAGCCTGGAGAGGAGTGACAAGGTAGGTGAATTGACCAGTTCCAGAACCACCACCAGCAACAAGAGTACCGAACTCGTAGTCGTTCTGGTTCAGAACACTGCTTTGAGTGGGCGCACCGGCATCGTTGCCGAAGACGGCAATGTTCTTTGGCGTCTTAAGCGGGAGAGCACCGTTCTTGTTCTTGAGGAGGACGGTTCCAGCAGCTCCATGCTTGCGGATCAGCTCGGCATGGTCACCGCGGACATCACGTGACTTCTCGCCGGTAAAGGTGTAGTTGCGGGACCAAGTCTTGCGAGGAGAGAAGGTGTTGAGATCGGCCGAGGACTCATCAATAGAGGGGAAGTTCTTGTCCTGTCCGAGCCAGAAGTAGGGGGTCATGATGCGGATAACCATGTCGTCGACACGGGAGATCGCGAGCGAACCATTATTGACGCCAATGGTGATATTTCCCCCAAATTCACTAGGCTCTCCGAAATTGAGGCCATAAGCGCCCATTCCCTAAATTCAAGGTTAGCGGAAGACGCAATCGAGTTGCAGTGAAGGTACATACACCGGGCATGTTCATGTCGAGACCAGCCTCGATGGAGGCAACACCGGAGTGAGTCGCACCCCAGTCGGACATAACGTAGCCCTGGAAACCGAGTTCAGTCTTGAGCAGACCATTCTGAGTAGCAGAGTTTTGGCAGCCGTAGCTACCGTTAATGCGCTGGTAAGAGCACATGAAGGAAGCGGCCTTGGCCTTGACAGCATTGGCGAAGGGCCACATGTAAAGCTCGTGCATGGTCCTGTCGTCGAGGTTGGAAGAAACAGCATTCTCGGTGATCTTGGTAGTGTCGGTCTTGTCTCCGTAGACAGGATTGCGCTGAATTTCTTGCTCGTTGGCAATCCAATGCTTCGCACATGCCTGGACACCAGCGTCCTGGTGGCCCTTGATGGTCTCCTCCATGCCGACACCAGAGAGGTAGGGGTCCGAAGAGAAACCCTCCCAGTTGCGACCAGCATAGCCAGAACGACCAAGAGGGCCAGCGACTGGGCCAAGGGCAACATGAGCACCCTTGCCCTTGAACTCCTCGCCCATAGCATAGGCACGCTCGTACATGATCTCTCGGTCCCAGGTGGCACCGGCAGATACACCAGCGGAGAAGACGCTGGCATAATCGGCAACACGGATGGCGAGAGGACCATCGTGGAGACAAAGACCAGTGAAGTTCAGACGAGGGATGGCAACAATGTTGCCAACACAAGGACCGGCTTGACCAGTCACCATGTCAGCCTTCTCCTCTGTGGTAAGCTGGGCAACCCAAGCCTTCGCTTTCTCAAGCGCCTCTTCCCAGCCGCCAACACCAGTGATGTTTGCTAAATTCTGTTAGTTCTTCTATCGAAAACAAAAGTCGTTGATAACGTCGAGAGGCATGGAAACTTACGCGAAGGGTACACTGCTGGCGAGTGTCCGTATTCTCCGAGGATTGTGGTATTCAGAGGCTGGACGTAGGAGAACGACTCTCCGTCACGGTCACCACCATTGAAGTCCTGAGCACTGGCTACGTTGAGCAGGGCAGAGCCCGCAAGCAGTGAAGAAAGGATGGCCGCCATTGTTGTCTGGAAAAGGCTGGAGATCGGCTTGAGGTCTGAAGTTGGCGGCCATACTGAGTCTTTATACACCTAGCTACCTGGCCAGATCACCGGTAGATCGATACTTCGACGAGTTATGTCTACCACAAGTTGGACGTCCCGAGGAATAACCGGACCCATGGGCGCTTCCGACGTCATTCCGGAGCGTGGAGTTGTGGAGTAGCATCGCCAAGACCAACAAGTGTAAGTCATGTATGCGCCTCGGTAGTTGACAGCGGAGAAATTATCGTAGGTTTATGAGTCGTGAAAACTTTCTAACAAACAAACGCCATGACCATACCGGAATCTTCTATGGAGCGACGTTGTGGTTGTCGGATGACAAGGAGGTGACTGCAAGCTCGCGTCAGGCCAGTAGACATCACATGTAGATTGAAACAGCTACAATTATTGGCTTCATGTTGTTCCTGTCACAGCATTGACCGTGTGACGAGAATACGATTTCCACGACAGTATTGACTGCCCAAAGATTTCGCAGCACGACTCAAACAAGTACAGGGCTGGTGTTGACAATGACCGGTGCTCGGATCGAGCACGGCGCTGTCCTGATGGAAACAGGCCGAACAACGTTGAAAAGCTTGGGGAAATGCTCGGAAGCATCGTGACGAGGCTTTTGGGCCGACAAGAATTTTCGAAGTCGAAAGCAAGCGTCGGCGGTTCTGTTGTGGTTCGTGCGGGCTAAACTCAAACAGGCATCGCCTCCGCCTCATCTCATCATTGCTTTGCTTGTCCTCGCTCCACACAAGACTTTTCCCCGCAGCGGAGTCCTGGTCGCCCGGAGTTTTGCCAGCCATATGGGAAAATGTGGGGATCGCGATCAAGCGTTCGTGGCTGCGGTTGGCTGATGGATGAGCGTCGTGCCGCTACCGAGGCGTTGCTGGGCGGATGGCGAGGGCGGAAACGATCATGTGTGATCGAGAAAAAAGTATGTTGAGTGTAACCCACCTGCGTCCACTGCGGGAAATGTCTCCAGATGTGGTGATCTTCTTCTCGGACGAAATCTCGAGGCTTTGGTCGGGTCCTTCCCGGGACCAGCTAACTTGACAAATTAGGACCTACAACCACATGTCAGTTCCACAGACCATTGGACACGCGTTTGCTGTTATGTATCATTTCTCGCCTCGCCACAACAGTGTCACTTGACGTCTTACTTAAACGCTATGGCGTTTTGTCAGGCGCACGCGATCAATTGCCCACGTTGCACATCGGTATAACATGGCGTTGAGCACAATTTCCCAGTCGACATGCTCGGAGGCTAACAGCTACCCGCATAAAATCTTCTAGCCTCACCCCAACCATGTTCGTCAGCAGCGGTATCTGACTCGTACATCGGCAATTGCTCGCTGGTCATTTCCCCGTTTCTCTTGTTCCCGACCCCGATCTGTGCTCCACCGCTCCACAATTCCACAAGTTCTACTTCTCCATGCTTCCGACCATTCTTCTTCATGGTCGGGACGACAAAATTCGATCTCAATCAATTCGCTTCCGAGCCAAATCTTTCTCCCCCCATTACGCGACATCACAATTTGTACTTGAATACTCCTAGGTGGTTTCTAGTAATGCACCACCGCAGCGATCCTGCGGAATCTCATGTGTACAAAGCTCACCTAGGAGTACTACACTTGCGTATAGATTGTACAGTATTCTCTCAATTACTATATCAGGTACTGCAGGACTATGCGTAAAACCTCATATTCTGTTACTGAGTGCGGCATTGGTCCATGGTCTCGGTGAGCGGGTTTGCGCCGTGCACAATTTTCGATCATTTGACTCAATTGCTGCACCCAACGATGACCATTCTTAATCACCCAGTCAATTCGTGCCTCTTTCACTGGCATAGGTACCTGAGATCATTTTCGCTCATGACTTTCTTCTGGACATCTCGATTCAAATCAAATGCGGTAAAAAGTACCATGTTGTGTAGCTGAGATATTTCACCAGAGCTACGTGCATGCGCTTAACGAGGTTCGATTCCCATTGTTGATTGCAGAGCCTCTACGACATAGGATGGCAGATCCACCTCCACGTTCGAGACAATGGGTAGCCATTCCCCAAAGATGCCGCTGGGTGCCATGAACAACAGAGGGTCGATCCCACATTCAGTATCTACGAGTGTCTCATCGTAGTATCTTGCCATTAGAGTAGCCTGTGAGTTGGGCTAGACACATACATCTTGCCGCATCAACGAAGAGATCCACCGTCAACTCTCGCCGCTCTGTGTTGTCTGCAACCCAAATATGTCCTTCGACGAAACATGTCGGACGATGAGGGCAGGTCTCGCGGATTTTTGCTGCTGCGACGGTGATTGTGTGTCGACGAGCCGCTGTGTCTAGGCTCAATTGGTCGATTTCTGCAACCTTGCCCACGAGATCCATCCTGCAGTTACGGCTCATGTTGATGCTTCCTAGTTCTCTCGTCGCATGAGCTGGGTTAGAACAGCAGCGGATGTGACATAAATGGGAGACGTGGTCATGGCCGCTTTTGAGCAGCTTGCCCACCTCCACCACATCTCTCGTTAAATCGATTTTCATGGCTTTCGAAGCTGACATCCTAATGGACTCGAACTTCCCACATGTCTCACACCATACAGTGAAGCCCCATTCGGTTGCCTTATAGTCATTGGGATGATCAGCCAAGAACATGCATCCCACCTCGCGAAACTTCTCCTCGATATCTGAAGGAATGGTGTCCTTATAGTGCCAAGGACGGACGTCTGGATTCCATATAGAGAGGACTGCATGCGCCATATCTTCCATGGTCTGTCGGAAGTCTTCCTGTGTAGATAGTGCCGCTACGCAGCTGTCGCAAACTGGCGTCTTGCCACCATTGACACAGTGAGGGAACTTATCGATGGATTTGTATGGCCAAATCTTATCAAGTTCCTCACGGGTCGCTCGTCTGGTCTGGCGGGTTGTCCTCGTAGTCAACGTCGGCGTCGGCGTCGCTATTAGCAGGAAGGTATACGTGATCGCCGTAATCCGAAACGCCCTCGCTACCATGGACACTGCCGATATCACCGTCCTCGTCTTGACCAAAGTGAACGGAGTGGCTGTCTGCATTCTGGCGTACCCCGTGCCGGCCAAATGGGGTAGAGGCATCGTCGCTGCTGTCATGCACGAGTTGACGCAGCGGACTGTTATGCTCGATGATGGTACGCTGATAGAGGAAGTCGTATGCACTGGCAGGAATACGGAGTCGCGGGTCGGATAGGACAGTGCTGCCGACTTGCTGAACTGCAGCGAGCAGAGCCTTCAAATGGCCTTTGTTCACTTGCTTCCTGCCCAATCATGTTAGTATAACGATCGGATGACAAGAGAGGAGAGCAATACTGCTGGATCCCGCGTAGAAAGTCGACATGAGCGGCGACCAGCGCTGCATGATCAGCAAGAACGCGTTTCGCTCTGGCATGCTCTTGTAGTTCTGCGAGTGTCGGCTTCGGCAGGGTTGCATTCTTACCGTGTTTTGAGCCATGCTGTCCGCTGGCTCGCTTTTGTTGTTCTCGCCGTGAGCCCGCTCCACGAGGGCCTGCTTCTGGTTGGGCTGTCTCTCTCTGGTTACGTCGAGGTCGTTTGCGCTTGGCTATCGTGGCGTGGTAGGTGGAGATGTGGAGCGACGCGGTCTTCATGGCGACAGGACGAAGTATGAGTATGGTGAAGCTACGTCGCTTGTACGCGATGGCAATGCACCTCTGATGTGAGGGGCGACGCGCCTTCCGTGTACGGGCGGGTAAGTGCGAGACCAAGGTCAGGTCGACCACGTGCACATACAACACCAGCAATGCCAGCAACACTAAAGAAGAGCACTGATCATGCATCTACAGACCAGAGAAGCAGATTCCGACAGGATTTACGACTGGGTCATAAAATACTTCTGCCCTGCTCTACCCCAATGTGCCCACTGAAGATGTTGCGATGCGATGACACGAACATGTAGACTCTTCCTCATCGTCCATACAACCTCCACTTTCGCCTTGCTGTCGTCGATCTTGCTATATCACCTGGGCGGGACGTGCTCAACTGTGTCCACCATTCCCTCAAATGCTGTCGGCCGCTTGATGTTGCGTCCACTGCGAGTCTTCGTAGGCGGCCTTTCTCCTCCACCACCACCAGGTGTAACCCTACTGGCTGCTGCCACCCCAGGCGACGACAAACTGCTAGAGGAACTGAGATGTGCGGTGCGGCGCCGTGAAACCTCGATCTCCTCCGAGCTAGAATCATCGTCACTCGTCGTTGAGACACAGACGGCTCGAGTGGATGCTTTGCCCTTGCTGCGTGATGTATTCTTCAGCACCTCGCTCGACCTTTCAAGGGCTTCTCCTTTCAAGGGCCTGGACGCCTCCTCCAACATCGGTTGCTTCGGACGAGAAGGCAATGCCACTGGCGTCGCCAGCTTTTCGGAAGATGGTGCTGTTGTTTGACGCTCATCATTCTGCTTCTTGCGAGCCACTTCTCCTGATTGTGAGTCCAATCCGACCTCCGGCGTGACCTCCAGCTTCTCCATACCCTGACCGCCCAATATAGGGCTGCGGTCAACAGAACTCTGCGCACCCGGCGATTGTTGTGTTCTCAATGCGGCTTCACACGCTTCCACGTATTCTTTGACCTCTTCAATGTATTTCAGTGGGAAGGAGAGCGCCCCAAGACAGCCATCCTTGACGAGGTAACCATCGGAGCACCGATCATCCACCGCACTGGTCAATTTCGAATAGTAGTCGTAGTCCCAGGTTTCGCTGACAAAGGCTGTTAGCAACCGGTCTCGTGTGTACGTTGTATGCAACAGCTTACTTCAACATAGCTTGCCAAACGAAAGTGAGATGTGTTCGGTCGACAATCCTTACTTCTTCCTTCAACCCTTTCCATCTCCGAGGCGTCAATGCCTTGCTTTCTCATGATCCGAGCCAGTATGAAATACTTTGTAAGACCACGGATTCTGTCCTTCAACTGCTCGTACGCTACACGCCTGGCTGTAGCTTCATTATTCGCTTCCCGGCGGGCGGCTTCAGTGGCTGCGTCAGGACGAGACCCCACCCTCCTCTGCACACGAGCGGGGAAATCTTAGAAATCTTGACGGGGTTTCTTCTTCAACTGTTTTGGGGCAGGAGAAGGAGCATGAGCTTTCGTTTGCGCGTCTGCGTCGGGTCGCGTCTTGCCAGCTGCGAGGTCCATCACAGACTGCTTACTCTCCCATCTCTTCCTCTTCAACGTGTCTCTCGTCATCGCTGTTGTCGCAGTTGTCACCGTCACAGATAATGGCGTCGAGGATGTTGGGGTATTTGGGGTACTTGGGGCTTGAGCGTCCGCATATTCGTCAGAAAACTGACATTTGCAATCGTCTCGCAGTGGCCACACCTGTAGCCAGGCTGCCGCGTCAGTGGATTCGAGGGCTTGAGCGAACGCATCTTCGTCAGGAAACTGACATTTGCAATCGGCTCATCAAAGTGACCACACCTGTAGCCGGGCTGCCGCGTGACAGAGGGGGAATACAGCACCTTTGGCTGATAACGGATGGGTGCGTCATGGTATGCAAAGAGGCAGTGGTCACGTCTGTGAACGGACGACCACGCTCCTCACGATCCAACAACATCTTTGCCTGTACACGGGCGGATGCGTTGTTGGGTCGGTTGCTGTGCATTACCAAACATGGCTTCCGAGCCGCAGCAACCCCCAGCGACAGAGTCACACCTTGCCGCGGTGCTGGGGCTTCCCACCAAGATGACTCTCCGGAACTTCGTCGATCTCGATACGCCTGTGCAGCCAGCTCGGGATGGACACTGGCATGTGGACACTGTTTTCGTCATCTCCGAAGCGTCGTATGCGCCATTGGCTGGATCTGGTATGTGAATGGGAGGCTCGCACTCAATGGAAAAGCGGGAGTCAGTTTGGGCGTTGGCCGCTCCATACACATGGCACCTGTTTCAACATCAGCAGCCAAGTCTCGAATGGGGTATTGAATTCGTAACCAAGTACGCGTGCGGGTGACGGCGAAAGATGATCGATTGTCGTATGCGAAGAGCGTTGCTCGGGAAAGTCGAATGACGCGGCTGTGGAGGAGTCTTGCAGAAGATGGTGGCCAACTAATATGGGACGAAACTGGATGTTCGTAGTAGCGCGATCGCTTTGCAAGGCGCCAAGTAAAGGTGAAGGACCCACGCGGAGCGACCCGTGAGGTGAAGGCGAGTATTTCTCTGCTCGTATTTACCTTTAAACGCGACACGTATTCACCTTCACACGCGACACGTATCTTACCTTCACACGCGACATAAATGCCCGACTAGCGTAGGACTTGACGCATTGGGCGCAAACCTTCCTCCACTCACCCACACGCCTCCACGCACCTCTCTCACCCCTCCAGCCCATACACTACCAACCCCATCGATTCGTATCGTCCCTCGTCATGCGTAACGGGGCCTAGTCAACATCAACATGGTCGGCGTCGACCAGGACGGCTTCAAGGAATTGATGTCTTCAACACATTGGGTATAGACCCACATGCAACTACCATCAAGGATCTACCTCACCTGCAGCGACTCAGGCGCAAGGCGGCCATACACCTCCATCCCGACAAGGTCGCTGCCCCCCCCCCCGTACACACAGACCTGGGTGCTCTGAACAGCTTCATCCAGCTTCTCGAGAGAAGGCAGGCAGGAAGCCTGTTCACTCAGCGCTTGATCGCATCTATGAACAATCGTGGGAAGGCAGGATGGCACGATGATTCCGTATCCCCGCACCAAGCGCACAAGAAGGAGGTCAATCGGCGAGCACTCTGTCTGATCTACCGCATGTCCACACAGGTCACCATAGTGCCGGATAACGTACCCAAGCGCAACCCACGCCGACAGCCTTCCCTACGACCATGCCAACCACGTCGATTACGACGGGAAGACGCAGCGCCACGTTATACGCATCGACACCAAACTCAAAATACGACCCAAGACGCTCGAAGAACGAGGATTTCTGGGCAAATGCCCTCCGCATGTCGACATCTGCCCTCCAGCGCGCCAGTTCACCAGACTCGCCCTCGAACGAGCGCAAAGAGCGATCAGATCCACATACAGATACATCCATACCGAAACGCAGCCCTGGTGACAACAAAAAGAGGCCTTCCGTCATCATCCTCAGCTCGGACGACGAAGAGGAACAGACTCGACCAAAGAGCAAAAGACGTGGTGGACAACCAACGTATCTTATCAGCGTTGACGAGGATTCGACCCGCAAGCCGAACGCAACACCGCGACAAAAGGGCAGCTCCTCTACACAACCATTGCCGAAGCGGACTCGAACGAGCACACATCAGCATGCTCAGCCATCAGCATCCAATACCACCATGTCACTGAAACAACTCCGCGACACCGGAAAGAAACTGGCAGAGAACGGCTCGAATGGCTCACATGCAGCGGTCATCGTCATTACTATGATCCACAAGAAGATAGAAGATGACTCAATGGAGGCGTTGTACCCAGTGACTGCTTCTATCAACAGCGCAACCAGCAACATGATCTGTTGGGTCGAGTAGAATACGCGTGGCACCTGCTACCGTCGACACCCACGGCTCGGAAGGGGCGTCTGATTCACTGTTGGGTATGCTTGCGGGAGCTCTGGGGGCAAAAGACGGCTAACTGCGGTAGGATGAAGATGAATGCTCAAGTGAGGTGGGTTGGGGCGACTGTCTATGAGCTTCGGAAGCAGATGACAGCCAACTGCCATATGAAGAAGTTGACGGTCCGGGTGGGGCGATCGTTCTGGGATGCAACTAGCTCAAGTGTAAGTTGGGAATGCTTGTTGTGGAAGATGTGAGGGCATTGAGTGAAGGGAGTCGATTGATTGGACAAAGAAGAGAGATGACAGCCAAGCAAGATACGTAAACCCTTCACTTGAAACAATTCCAATGTCGCTGTTGGTCTAGTGCGTCATCGTGTCAATTTCCTCTCATGTAAGAACCATATACGTCAAGTGTCATTACAGCTCGCTCTCCAGACAAGTAAGATACTACAGTATTGAAGTTCATTGCAACAGTCGTGATATTTGACCCTGTTCCGAGCTGCATGTAAACCTTGGCAACTCTGCTCCAAACAATTCATCCTGCTTCATTATTGTAAGGGAAGTGACGTTGTTCATGGTATCTATAGAGCTTAGCTATGCTCTTCTGATCATATTTTCGGACTGACCAATGCATTGCCCAGCTCTCTCGACCTACGGAGTACGGAAACATGATGATACACCACGCAGGTCATCGCTGATATTCTGTTTCTCGACAACAGAGAGCGTAGCCCATCTCTCCTCGAGAGTTGGCCCTGGCAACAGTTGCATATAGATGGAGATCTCAGGAGTTCGACCTTCCAGCTCAAGATATCTCCAAGCGTATAGTTCTAGTATGATGCTTCCATATGACTTTCGTAAAGGCCAAAGATTGATCGCTTCCGTTACATGAATTTGTGCGCCGAACTTGACGATAAGACCCAGGTCCTCAAATCTCACGACTATGGTAGATGTTTATGATTGCTTGATGGAGCGTACACGCTCGAGTATCGGCAATATGTAAGATTGTCCAAGTGTCTTGGACTACATCGACTCGAGAAAGTCTATAGACTAGAGAGCTATTGGAAGGTTCATGGAGCGAGATTTTAAGGCGCGTTGTCATGTCGACGGGAAACGTATGGCGTCCGCTGGGTGATTGCGGAGGTCGATACAAGACAAAAAAGATTCGAAGGCTCCATGTAGGGCACGAACATATGACGGGTCATGAAGTTGGGAGGGACCAAGATGCACGTTGGCACGTTGTCAAGAAAGATCGTGTGTATTGCGGGCCTAACCGTAACGTATTTGTGTTAGCATTGCTATACAAACCAAGATGTTACATACCATTGGAGCTTTATGTCGTTCTGAATTCGAACAGATATCTTGATCAGAGGTTCAGAGTGTTTTATTGTTTCAAGTCGTCACTATGTATCATTGTGTAGTGTTCACAAGAATATACAGCTGTTACTCTTCATCTCAAGAATAAGTATGAAAGGATCGCTCGTTCCGGCACCAGCTCGAAAAGATGCTGAATATTGATCAATTCGTATCCGACTAAATTTCTTCAGTGACTCGTGATTCAAGCTTTTCCTGATGAACCATTTGAGAGGTAGTTTTGGCTTTCAGCGTCGCCCTTGTGTCACCCTTGTGATACTTGGCTGGATTCGTAGCGTAGCCGGGACTGTCTAATCAAGTTCCTGTGACGCGATCAACGACTGTACTTGTCGAATATTATCGAAATTGGAGATGTTCGATATGTTTATTCTCTTTCCTCTAATAAACATTTCCAATGCGCGTGCTAAGGCCGACCAAATTCGATCGGACTGCCTATCGAACGTGTTGATACGGCAAAGGTAGAGGGGTGAATCAAGTAGCAGTCGTTGCAACGAGTTAAGGTAGATGATTGATTTTAGAAGTGAGGTTGCACCTCGTAGAGGAGGTACACCTAGCGCATGGGCCATCTAGTTAGGCAATCACGTGCCTTCCCTCCACGTACGCACAGTGGTTTGATTCCCAACAGAACGAAACTGCGGAAACTGTCTCGAGGACTATTTTTGCAATACAGGCCCACGTTACTTGGCCAAATTGCGGCTGATACACGTGTAGCTTGTAGCCTGCCCTAAAAAGGAGACGCAATCCTCAAATTTGTTCCGGGCGTATTCTTATCGTAGCCTCACAATAGTACAAAGAGCATAACAGTTGCACTGGGAGGCCTAATGAATGTAGCGATTTTCGCAATGAGCAGCGCAAATGCTGCTGATAGAAGTGGCGAAAGTCTGCCAGTTCTACCATTTATATATAAATTCCGCATTGTGCCAGCAGAGGAGTATCATCAACAATAAACCAGAGTTCAACACCAGCTTATTAGAACATCACAATCTGCCCCAATCATCTCTCCAAACCAGATCCAGCAAAACAACATGAAGCTTTCAGCAGTCTTGTCCATCGCCGCTCTTGCGCAGGTCTCTTTGGCCGATTTCTACCTCTTCCGCGTCGAAGCTGGCGGAGATTCTGGCTGGCAAATTTCGGACAATCCCACACCTGATTGCCGAGAGATGGGACCCCACACTCCTTGGTATGGAGCTAAACTGGTTGTGCCGGGCCAGACTCTTGGTGTCACATGTAATGGCGCCGGCTGTTGGGGGAACGGCGTATGTGATTTTCACAAGTATGGCTTCCAAGCAGAATACTAACAACCTCGTCAGGACCCAAAGGCAATCCAGAATATCAGAATGCACTTCAGCAATTTCCCTCCCTATCTCTGGGGTAAGTTCATCATACGCACAGGTTACAAGCGCGTGCAGCATATGATGGCTGGCATTGCTGACTTCAAGACATAGAAATCAGGCAGGATGAAATGTGGAAGCTGGAAGCGGGCGATGGTGCCGTTCAAGGAAGCTGTTCACCTGCAACAGGCTACACTTTCAGCTGCCCTAGCAAAAATGGCAAGACCGACAACGGCGCCCGCAAGTTCCATTGCAAAGTTTATGCGTCGGCGGCAGACATCAAGGGTGCCAAGTAAATTTCGAATTGGATGCAGCACGTTTTCTGACTCCTTTTCTTTGTTATCCGGTTACAGCATGTGCAGGACGGAATGATTGGAACATTAGTACTGCGCTAGAATTACAGTTTGCTAGATCTTGTTTTTGGTATATTGGGCTCTTGGTGGATAGACACTTGTTTAGCTTTCAATTGATGCAATACAATTCAACACAACACACTAAACTGGATTGACATTTGAACATGCTCGACCGCATACGAGATCGAATGTGTTCTTGATAGAAGGCATACAAGGAAGCGACACGTCTTTCTCGGTAACTGACCATGTGTCGTTCTCAATGACTAGTCGTGGATGTCAAAAGCCCTCTGCATACCATAGCAGAGCACATCAAAACGTCTCGCATGTACACCCTTACTAAAATGTACGCTTCTTTCATAGATGCCGTATCTTGCATTCGTCCCTCCAACACATCAACAACGCTAGAGTACGAACCGCTGTAGTCCCCGTGTAAATATCCTCATTCTGCTTCATCCAGTACATTCGATTCGCTATGAACGCCATGACCCTCATACTTTTTTCCGCGTCTTTGCTTCTATATATCTGCCAAGGCTCTTTCCATGATGTCACCTCGTACCGATAGACCGACAGATCTTGGTATGAGACACCGTACTTTGCAAGCAAGGTCTCCATTCGCTCACCAGCTTGCTCTGACAATTTAGTCAAAGACTCTGATGTACCAAATCGACCTTTCCCTTTGTATTGCCGCGCAAAGCCATCGAGGACCCAGTCCCTGAAGCCGGCGAGATCAGTGTCGAGAGAGTCAAGCTGGGAGGTGCTTAGTGTTCTCAGGTCGCCCCAATTGGCGGAACCCAGGCCGAGGAGATTGAGTTCGGGGTTGCTGGTTTTGTCGATTTTGGATTCGGTAATAGCTTTGTGCAACTTGTCGAGAGCTACGGCCTTGCGTTTGTTGTAGTCGCCTTCCGCGTACAACATGTGCAGCTCTACGTCGAAGATGCCGATGAGGCAATATGCATTGTCTTCCGGCACGGTGGTGATCCGTCCTGTGGTCCATGATATACGTTCGCCCTTGCTGAACTGCGATAGCTCCACGCCTAATAGAGCAGAATCTGGGATTCGCGTGACATTGCTGATAGTGGCGGCCAGATCCTTCTTGTCGCCAATGAGGATGTTCTCCCTTGAGAAGAAATACACAGAAGACGGAGCGAGCAATTCCTGGAGTGTCCAACCACGTTTGAACCATCGACTCTTCGCAAAAGCCCTCTCCCACTTTCTCTCGGAGCCACCATCAACATCATGGATGCTTACGTCCGAAAGAAGCGCATAGCATCTGACGGCTCGTTGATACCAGAAGAACATGGACGCAAGGGACCTCTGCAACTCCGAACTATCCGATTTCTTGATGCAACAAGTATCTATCCAGAAATAGAGCAGCCCATCTTTTTCAGCTTGCGCATGGCAGAATCGCAGCTTTTCGAAACCCGACTTGCTCGTAGAGTCGTGCGTTTGTTGTCCATCGACTAGATCCTCGAAGTTGACCTCCTCTTCGTCGCGGCCCCAAGTGTGGGAGAAGACAGCATAAAAAGGTACTTGCGGCCCAGAGAAGTCTTCAAGAACCCACGTGCGCTTCATTGGATCGAGCCGCAAAAGACGCATGTTCGGATGATTGGCGAACGTGGGAAGAGACTAGAGACTCTTGCAACAAGAGAGCTAGAAACAATGATATTTCGAATTGTGCGCGCAGCCCACCCGAGTTGTGCCCAGCAAGGCTTCAGCTGAAGATCTAGTCTGGCAGTGGTACGTTCAGCGGGTGGGGTATGCATACACAGTGATCTGGATTCTGACGGGACGAAGCGAGTTGCCCCACTACGGTACCTACCTCTGTGTCCAGGATAGTGGGATGGGATGACTGCACTTGCCAAAGTGTCAAGGCAAGCTTTCAGCAAAATCCATAATGTGTGTAGCAGTGCGACTGATTCTTCAAGAAATTTCTCTACTGCTGCTGACTTCTTGGTACGCACGGCTTCCACCACAGCCAACTTGTCCATCATCAATAGCAACCAAACTTGAACACATACGATACTCCTGCTTAGCCATAAATGCTCCATATATTATACACCTTCTTCGGTTCCATTCCGATTCCAAGGTAGATACGGGTCACAACTTAAAGGCCCGTTACAGCCGACACGTACAATACCATCAAGTTCTCCTTAAGGCACCTCAAAAGTGCATGCAGAAAGATACATCCTTTTGGTACGAATCCAACCAACAGCATGACAATCATCCCAGGACGCCAAGTTTGAAATTTCTCACAACGTCTCAAACGAATCTCATCTTACAGCTCAATAAACTCGCCCCTTCCCACCCCTCCTTCTCCATCCCCTTTTTTCCACATCTCCACGAACCCCTTAACTTTCTTTCCCATGCTTTCTGTCCCATATCCAAAATGCTCATAAATGTACTTTCCCGGCAAGCTATGTCCAAACGTACTCATATTGATTCCCGCATCCGCATATCTCTCCCAGCCCAGACAACTATACGGCTCAATCACCACGGCCGGTATTCCCTCATTCCGTCGAAGCACGCTGCGTTGGTAATCGATACTCTGTTGTCGAAATAGGGCATGGGAAGGGAACGAGACGACGCGGGCTCTGATATCATATGAAGAGTCGAGCGCCTCCGCAACATTCACCGCAAAACTCAACTCAGCACCTACACCAACAAGTGTAACATCCGCCTTCCCACCCCCCTCAGCTTCACGAAGAACATAAGCGCCTTTGGCGACTGCGCCCCGCCTCGTCAACCCCTTCAACTGCGGCAGCGCATGCCTCGACACACTAATCATGCTCGGCCCCTCTTTATACTCAATCGCAGCCCGCCACGCACCCGCCACCTCCTCACTATCCCCAGGGCGTATGTAGTGCATATTCGGCATGGCGCGGTAGAGGGCTGCGAGCTCGATGGGCTGATGCGTTGGTCCGTCTTCGCCTGCGCCGATGGAATCATGCGTCGCGATGTGGATCACCGGTAAGCGTTGCAGCGCGCCCATTCGCACGGCTGGCGCGGCGTAGAGATAGAACATGAAGAAGGAGGATGTGATGGGTACGATGGTTCCGGGGTTGTAGGCTGCGAGTCCGTTGGCGATGGCGGCCATGACGTGCTCGCGGATGCCGAAGTGGATGTAGCGGCCAGAGTAGCTTCCCCTTGGGCCTGAGATGGGTGTGAGGTCGGGAGGGTTGAATGTTTCGTACGAGGGCCAGGTTAAGTTGACGCTGGGCGTGAGGTCTGCGGTCCCGACCATGAAGCTCGGGCAAGAGGAGAGGAGAGGGGCGATGGCGAGATTGTTGGATTTACGGCTCGGAGTGCTTTCGTCAGGAAATGTCTTGGGGATCATGTCGGACCAGTTGGCTGGTAGTTCGCCAGCTATTCTTGACTTGAGCGTCTTCGCGAGCTCCGGATGCGCTTTCGTGTATGCCTCCAGCAGCTCGTTCCATTGCTTGACGTGACCTTCGCCGCGGGTAGGTATATCAGCGTAGAAGTCCTTGACCTTGTCGGGAATATGGAATGTCTTGTCCACGTCCCAGCCATACGCCTTCTTCATTTCCGCGATATTATCTTTCCCTAACGGAACGCCGTGTGCAACTGCTTTTCCGGCAACCGCGCTTCCAACTCCAATGATGGTGCGGATGTTTATGAACAGCGGTCTCTGGCGATTTGGATCTCTTCCCTTTTCCAGAGCTGAGACGATAGCCTCGACATCGTTGACTCCATCCTCCACATCTATGACTTCCCACCCACACGCCTCCATCTTCTTGTTCACGTCTTCGGTGTTGGTCATGTCGACTGAGCCATCGCAGCTAATTTGGTTGTTATCGTAGATGACCGTGAGGTTATTCAGTTTCAGATGTCCGGCATAACTAAATGCTTCGCATCCAACCCCTTCTTGCAAACACGCGTCTCCAACCATACACCATGTCTGGTTGTTGACCACTTCATATCCAGGCCGATTGAACGTTGCAGCAAGATGCTTTGTCGCCATTGCCAAGCCCACCGCATTCGCAATCCCTTGACCGAGAGGTCCAGTCGTCAACTCAATTCCCTCGTGTTCAATCTCCGGATGTCCAGGACACAAACTATCCGGTCTCTCGCTATGGTAACTCAGCAACTGCTCCCACGTCATAGCCTTGTATCCAGACAGATACAGATTCGTATATTGGAAAAGACACGCGTGTCCGTTGGAGAGGAGGAAGCGGTCGCGATTGAACCAGGCAGGGGAATGGGGGGCGTAGCGCATGGAGTGTTTCCACAATGCGACTCCAATGGCGGCCATGCCTATGGCGGATCCGGGATGGCCCATGCCGAACTGTTGGCACAGGTCTGCGATGAGAAGGCGGAAGGATTGGAGGACGAGGGCAATGTCTTCTTTACTTGTCTGCGCCGGCGCAGAGGGCTTTCCTTCTTTTGACAAGAGACGATCAACCGTTGCGTCTCCATAGGGTGTTGTGGTGCTGCCATTGGTGGCATTTGTACCATTTGTAGTATGTGGCGCCATGGTTGTGATGTGTAACTCTTGACTTGCCTTGTAGGATATTGCTGTAGGTGTAGTAATGGATTTGGAGAGGAAGGTCGTCGAATTAATTGTTCGAATCATGCTACACCATATAGCCGAACCGCAGGGCAGCTACTGACAGTCGACGTCAATCCGACCATCGTACACATGGAACCAGTCTCGGATTACCGCATCGGGAATGACATCAAATGGAAAGCCTGGGGGCGCGATGATCTACGCGGGGAACATGGTCTGGAGAAATGCGCCACACCAACGGGAGCTGCTCCGCGACCCGCTTCCAAGGGCAAATTCAAGGATCCGTGCAAGAAGTTTGGAATTGCATGTACGGGTTACCGAATTTGCAACTGTGTGGCAATGGTGAATGTGTGTGGAGTCAGTGAGATAATCTGATTGTCCATGGATGAATCTAAATCGAGAAATCGGTGGCTAAAGTGACTCTTTCGAGACAGTTCCAGAGTACCGGTGAGGTAACGTGACATTTCGTTTATCACATTTGCGCTACGAGGACCGTTGTGAGTATTGCGAGTCCTGGTATATTGAGGAAGGAAGAGGAATCTGCATCACCGCATCAGATCACACATAGTACCTGCATATGAACAATACTCTGCCATTTACTCAGCTAAAGCAAGCATATCCACAGCTGCAACTGCAAAGCAACCGCAACTATACAATCAACCCAACGCCAGTTCCCATAGAGATGCCGGGTATGTCTGAGCCACCAATGCAACCAAGGAAATTCGTCATGGTGAGATATTAAGTACAATCATGATCTGCGGACCAAAGCAGATATTTGGCCGGGCAGACAGAAAGGAGGTATCAACCAGCAATAAAGACATGCAAGAATAACGCCGGAATACAGGGGCGTTGGCAGTTTTGTTGGAGTAACTATGTGTCGGGGAAGAATCGAACAATGTGCTGACTTGGTGGTGACGAGATGGTGGTGGTAGCGAGAGGTGGGTGGAAGAACGATTCGCGTGAGATTAGACATCGCGAAACCCAGGGACAGACTGGCTGATATGACCATTGCAATGCTCTAGCTGTGCTAGCCTGGGCGTCGTAGGTCGTGGTCCAGAGTCAGAGGCATTCCCGTCGACGCTGACCCGTGGTGTCACAGACTCTTCCGAAAACCGAAATGATTCGAGGGGGTTGACTGGCGCTTCCCCTGTCTCCGAACCGGCTCCATCGAACTGCGGCGGGTCTGGCACAGACATGCTGCGTGCTGAAGACGAGCGGAACGCCTCGCGCATAGAACAAAGTCGACGCTGGAAAGGATTCTCGTGACAAAGCTCGCACGACGCATGCTTGTGGCCGGGGAAATGGTGCGACTCTCGGCTCGTACTACACACCGGTCATTAGCACTTCGCCCACTCAGTCACTCAAGACAACTAATGGTACCGCGGCGGAGTTCCCTGCCCGTTGGGCACGCCGTTGGGCTGCGGCTGGTACTCCAATTCGCGCTTCATCGTGTCAAGAGTCTGAGGGAAGTAGGGCTCGACGCCGTATGTCTTGAGGTAGCTGGCCGTCTTCTCGATGCGCTTGATCTCGCGCTGTACGCTCCACTCCTCACCCTCGCCGAAGCGGCGGGTGACGACGTCGACCATGGCGGTGTCGAGCCGCGCGTAGAAGTCGCGGCGCGCGGCGATGTCACTGGCATCAGCGCTGTCAATGCCGCCGTGTGAGTTGAGGTTGCCGCCGAGCTTGAGCACGAGATCGAAGGCGTGGCGCGGTCCTTGCGGGAGCAGGGCCAGGCGCTGAATGTCGGGCAGGAACTTGAGCATGGCGGAGGCGAAGTGCGACGACGAGATGGAGTCGTTGAGGTCGT
This sequence comes from Phaeosphaeria sp. A1 3.1a, assembly GCA_003501895.1. Taxonomy (NCBI): domain Eukaryota; kingdom Fungi; phylum Ascomycota; class Dothideomycetes; order Pleosporales; family Phaeosphaeriaceae; genus Phaeosphaeria; species Phaeosphaeria sp. A1 3.1a. Next base: position 32,787 of record QVXC01000240.1, read on the forward strand.
CCTGGAGGCGGTGCAGGTCGAAGTTGACGATGGTGATCTTGCGGTCGAGCTGGGCGTTGAGGGCAACCGCCGCGTCGGGCGTGGTGGTATCCATGATCTTAGCGATAGAGGGCGGGACATCTGTTGACTGTTAGCGAGGCATTGGTGCGAGGGGTCGAGTGATGTGATGCTTACCAGGGCGCAGTCCGCGCTTGTCGATCCAGCCGTGGACCTCTGCGCGCTGCTGCTCGAGCTGGTCGACCCAGGCCTGCATGTCGGCGAGCTGGTGCTCGAGCTGCTCGATCTTCTCCGTGTAGGGCGCGATGGCCTGGTTGAAGGCGGCGGCCAGCAGGTCGGGCATGGGCATGGGCGCGGGCTGTGTGGTGGCGCCCATGGCCGGCGCGCGATGGTTCATAGCAGGCGGCATGGAGCTGTGGCCGTTGGACATGCCGCGGGTGGGCAGGGCTGCTTGTTCCTGGGGCTGCTGGGGGCGCGGGTACATGTCGGGGTCCTCGGTGGGCGACGTGGGCTGCTGCAATTCCTTGCGGCTGCTGTCGGGGCGCTTCTCGGCGTAGTCGTCGAAAGATTGCGAGCGCGGCGGGGCGTCGTGTTCCACGTAGCTGTTGGCGCGCGAGGATCGCTGCACGGAGGTTAGAATTGGGGGCCAACGAGCATGTGCCGGGACGGGCCAGGGACGGGGACTGAGAGACTGACAAGACTACTTACGCGTTTGAAGAACATTATGAAGAAAGAAGGTCAGCTCGTGCTACGAGTGGAGAGGCGCGAATATATGGCGCTGTGGAAGAAGCGAAATTGCGCGGCCAGTAGGAGGTTGGGAAGACGAGGCGGATGGGCTGAGTTTATTTGTAGAGAAAGATGTGGCTATCGTTCTTGGTCGGGGAGGTTGGGACATCAGCGAGTCGCCCGCACTTGTATCTGCTCTCCGCGTCACACACAAACCCAGTGTCGCACAACCTTCTCCGTGCTTGCTTGATGTTTACCAACAAATAAAACGCAGCTCCCGATGCTGTTATGCCATGTGCGCCGTTTGCTGTTGTCGCTGCACCTGCCCATGCTGATGTTCTGACAACGCCCATGATATCGGGCAGGGCCCACCCCGCCCCGCTCCTTCCGAGCCCAGCCTCTCCGCACACGCCAATCAGCGTGCTCGTCGACCGCTCCTGTTCAGCCACCACACCTCGACTTCCCCTCCAGCCGGCATGCATCCGCACGCTTCAGACTAGATGCGGCCATGCAATCCTCCACATATACGCAAACGACGTAGGCTCACCATGGTTTTGACTTGGCCCGGCCCCCCATCCGTAAATATAGAAGCTTCGGCCTGTGTTGCCGTGTTTAATTGTTGTCGACTGCTTTTATTTCCTATCTATGGGACCCGCTCAATCGACCTTCCCATTCGAGCATCCATTGGCCTTGCCATTGCCCTCTACTGCTACCTCCGGCTTGTCCATCTTAAACTCCACCCCTCGAATAGTGAATTCGCTGTACAGTTCCAGCCCTGCTACAAACACCCCCAGCAGACTCGCAATGACAAAGTGACTGATCGTCGTCCCAATGTCCAGCCAGCTCCCCTCATCCTTGACCATGAAGAAGAAGCTCAGTGTCATGACATCGCTGACAGCCATGACCACCATGAACAGTGCTGACGGCGCCACTCCCAGCCGCTTGTTGAGCAGACCAAAGTTTGCCGACAAAGCTGCAAAGGGAACCATAAGTTTCAGCATGAGCAACGCGCCCTGTGAGAACGGATCAAAGACAGGGACAAGGCGGTAGACGGCTTCGAGGGAGAAGGACGAAACCGAGGCGATGTTGGACGCGCTGAAAAAGGCCGATTGGATGAAGTAGAAGAAGAACAGCGCGATGCGCGCATCCGCTAGAGTGAGAGACCGGAAATTGCCCTTCTTGATCGAGTCCAGACGCTCTGCAGCAGCTTCTACTGCCGGTTTGATCGGGTTCGTCGAGCTCGCTATCGATGGCTTCGGTTGCTCCGTCGTATGGAGGTAGACTTGGTGTTCCAGGCGCATCCAGCTGAATATGCAGAGGAAAAAGGCAAAGTAGAACAGGCCTTCGTAGGAGATGGTGAGGATGATGAAGGTTGGTGCAAACTGCAGGAAGATGACCACCAGGCGATGGATGTAGTGGCTGTTGGGATATAGTCCGTGAAGCTGTGGCACAAACAGCGATGCGAAGAGTGTTGTTCGTCCGGCCACAAGCACGCCGAGTGGTAGGCCCTCTCCCGCTTTGATGTAGCCAATGCTGCTCCTAGTGACGATGAGAGACAGCAGTACGAGGCCAAGCTGTACGCCGAGTATGAATCTTGACTTGTCGTCAATCGCCGGCTCAGCGAGCTCGTCATTAGACGTGGTGCCCGCGAGAATGCTCTTCTCGAAGAGAAGGTACAGCGCGCCAACAGCAAACATGAGAGAACCTCCGAACATGATCAGGGTGACACTCTCCGCTTTGATCGCAGGAAGTAGGGTGAAAGCGCTCATGACGAGACACGACAGGACCCAGCACGCAACGGTGATCATGTTCTTCTTGACGAAATTCTGGCCGTAGAGCGCAGGCCATGCTGTGGCGGCGAGGTAGCAAACAGTGTATATCTCTCTGGAGAAGTAGCTCTGAACCTAAGAGCTGTCAACCTCTGTCCAAGTTCGTGATATATATAATAACATACCAAAGCTTCGAGCAGGCCAAAGAAGCCAAGGATCGACAAAATCAGCTTCGCGAGGTCTGCGCTGGATGTCACATGGCCAAAGAGGCTCTTGCCGCCCTTGATCAAGGACAATCTACGTGCATATATCTCTTCCCAGAAAAGGACAGGGAAGAAAGCGTAGGCGTAGTAGATGATAGGTGAGCGCTGCTTGAGCAGTATCGCGTAAAGCATTACAAGCACCGCCGAGAACGCAGTCAGACTTTGCCGCGTACGCTGTTCTGGTACTTCTTCGGCGAGTACGTGGAGATCAATGACAGTTGTGATAGCAAAGACGATCCAGCCAACATATCCCAGGGTGATCAGGGTACGCAGGAACAGCCAGTCGTATGTCTGAAGATATCTGAGTCCCTCGATGCCGAGATCGATCAGATCGTATGTCTGCCTAATAGCTTCCTCGGCATTGTCTCCGTCGATGGCTTTTTGGATTTGGGCCACGCGATGCTCTACTGAATGCGCTTCGTCTCCCAACCCACGGAACGGCTTGTAGCGCAGCTCGGTCGACTTTTTCAGTTCCTCCTTGACGTGATACATTTCCAGTATCTCCTTGGCATTAACAAGGAGAGCTTCTGCCTTCGTTTTCGGATCTGCATCAAGGTATGATAGCGGTAGCACACCAACGTTGTTCGTCGGGAAGTCAAGCCCAACCAAGTACGCCATAAGTGCAGCGACATCGGCTTGGTCAACATCGTGGCGCTCGATGGCGTCCAGATTCCAGTCTGACGAGAATCGGTCTTCGTGTCCCGAAGCCAATCCTGCGATGGTCCTATTTGGTGTCGCGATTCCAGCGCCCCATGCTATGAGCGGCGTGCGTGTATTGTCCGGATGACCGTCTCCATGGCTGCCCCAATCACTCATCCCGTGGTCGGCCGTGAAGACAAAAGCAGTCTGGTCGTCATCATAGAATTGCTCAATGATTTCCGTGATCTCTTGCACGCCGCGATCGACGATCTGTATGTTCTGTAGATACTGCCAAGAGTATGGACGATGTGCGTGGCCCGTTGTGTCTAAACCCAGCAAGTGGAGGAAGAAGACATTCTTGTCCTTTCTCAATTGAGCGTCCAAAGTCGCATTGGTCTTCGCATCTGCAAAGAATTCCTTCACCCGCTCGAAGACCCAGTCATCGAGCACCCAAGCATCTTTCGAAGAGTCCTCAAACTCGGCGTCGTAGCAGTAGGCGTCAACACGACCTGGGACAGCACCAGTGGAGAACATGGGAAGAATGTCTGGGCTACCCCAGCTCCAGGTGTGGTGACTGCGGTTGAAGACGCTGTCGAAGTTGACTGGATTCAGCTTCCATCCTGTCGTGACTGCCGAAACATCCTCATACAAGCCTGCGATGAGCGCAACGTGGCCCGGACGAGATTCGGTGGGCACGCGAGTGTGTGAGACACCGAACGTGCCACTCTCGAGGACTTTAGAGCGAAGAAAGGGTGCGAGGGGTCGTGGTGTGCTTGCGTTGGTTGCGAGGGGCGTGGGCGGGTTCGGATCAGGGTCTGGGAACGATTGGAACGCCTTGTCTGCACGGAGACCGTCGCCTTTGCACTACATTCAGCATACAAATAACGTATGCGCTGCAGCGTTACATACCGACATAAAGGACCAGCCGTTTCGCGGGTGCTTTGCTCGTCTCGACACGATGCGCGCGCATGCCATGGACAATTGGACTGGTGAAGTGTATGCTGAAAATGGAATATATGTACACGAGATGGAAGACCACCGCGAGGAGCAAGAACCGGTACCGCCCTATTTGCGCCATGGTGAGGGTGGACAAGAGAAAGGAGTGGATGCCTCGCAAGAAGAGACGCGACGTAGCACCTCGATGGCCAGAAGATGCGCGACCGCCCTGCCAAGACTCAATCAGCTCATCGAGGGGAAACACGAATAGGGCGCATGCACTGCAGTATGATCTGTACGCTGATATTGCTCAGTCCTGAACCCAGATCTGCGTCTCCTGAAGAACAATCCATGGCAGGACTGCTTTTGTGAGGAGGTGCATGTTGGAAAGCCCGCGTTGTTGATGGTCCTTCCCGAAAAGGAAACCCCGCGGTCGAGTGGCTCCGCAACATCGTGTCTGAACTTCGATCAAACGCAACAGCTGCCACAGCCGCCCAGTCAACATGAGGGGAAAGGTGCTTCAGCATGCGCGCTCGCTAGTTCGTTACGTTCAATCTGCCTGCCCGTGCAACACATCAAGTATAACCAGAGCGAGTGTTTCCAAGTCCCTCAAAATAGTATGACTACCGTCTACTCCTCAACGTTGAAGTTGGAACCTTCCCTCAGACCCTCGACTACCAAATCCTGACCTTCTGCGCGTCGGTAGATATCCTTGATGTCATCTGTGCAAGCATTAGTATCATTTCAAATCATTTCTAGCGTGCTCCTTACCGGTGGTCGTCTCGAAGTGGCTGGTGGCGTCGTAGCTCTTGGAAAGGAAGATGTTGTCATTGACGCCGCTCTCGAGAGGCTCGTATAGAGGGATTGGCTGGCCCAAAAACTGCTCCTCGATCTTGCCGAGACGGTCTAGACCCGGCTTCAACTCAAGGTGGTGGTTGCTGTCGGTCTCCGCAATGGTCGACACGATTGCGATGTAGTAGCCCTTGGGGCAGACGTTGTGCGCCGAGGAGACCACAGCAATGTAAATATCTGTTCACGATGTCAGCTAAAGTCATATCTTGGATAAGTGCTGCCTACCGTTCTTGCGACCAATCTGGGACTGGGGGAGAATCAGCTGCAGAGAGTCCGAGTCGGATGTGTTGGGGATCGGGTGGTTGAGGATGCAAATAGCCTTCAACAAATGACCAGTGACACGCGCCTTGTTAGGGAAGTACGAAGGATCCGCAAGGATCTTCTTTGCCTTGGTCTCGAACTTCATGCCGGGGCCAGTGTCATCCCTCTCCTTCATGGTTGCTTTGATGCCGACAACCTTGTTGCCGTCGTAGAGGAACTCATCGACATCGGTGTTGAGCATGTATGTGCCGCCGTAGATGGCAGAAAGGCGAGCAAAACCTTGCGGCAGCTCGCCGAGACCGTAGAGGGGGTAGATGTATGGGGATTTGCCATATCGAGCCATCGAGTTGACGTACAGACGAATACGCTGGATGGCCTCGTTGGCCGCGCCCTTCTGGTTGATGTAGTCGTCGGTCTGGTACAGGGCCATCGAGTGGCCGATGAAGTCGCGCGTGGTGGCCTCGAGGCCGAACTTGTCATAGACATCTTTCATGGTGATGTTTGATACGTCCAGGCCTATGCGCAGGAGTTAGTGTGCAACTCCCATACCGCAGATCTCTCGAACCCACCCTTGTGTGTCGCCGGGTCGTCCTCCTTGTATGCACCCACCCACTCGAGGAAGTTCCTCGCCCGTCGCTTCTCGAACAGTCCCATCAAGGGCGATCGTAGGGCCTCACCGGCATCTGAGGGCACCTTGGCGACAGTCGCCTTCGCGGCGTTGCCCTGCTGGACGTAGCTGCCAGCAATCTGCTTGAACTCGAGGTATTTGGTGACGTCGGTTGAGACGAGGATGTTGGTGAGTTCGCCGTTGGCCATGAGAAGCTTGGGAACGAGGTCGATGTTCCAGTCGTTCACGCGACCGTACTTCTTCCATGGCTCGCCAGTCGTCTGTCCGTACTTCTTGAAGAGCTGTTTTGATGTTAGACGGAAACGACCCGAGATACCTCTGGTCTATACATACAGCTTCGATGTTGAGAGACGCCGCCTCACTGGGTGGTGTTAGCTGTTTGTATGCCGGGCTCCAGGCAGTACCTACCCGCCATAGTGGTCGTTGCGGTCGATGTGGAGGACTTTCTTGCCCTTGACACTGAGAACACTGCGGACTGGTTAGTCTTTTGTCTCTCCAAGCGTGTGTCCGTATTACCCTGAAAGCACGCATTCAGTGAGACCTGGGGAGTGTTAGCTCTGTTGGCGGCGGCAATCCAGCGGGGTAGTCCCACCTGTTCCCAGCACTACAACGTCGTACTCGGGCGCGATCTCATCCATGACTGCGGTTTGCGAATGAAGAGCTGGTTTGAAAAGTTGGTGTGTTGTTTACTGGGGCTTGGGCGGACAAAGCTGCGGTGTTGGCGGTGTGCAGTGCACTTCCAATGGGGGCAAGTGGGGGTGCTGCGTAGCTTCCTATTCTATTCGCCTCGCCCAATGACAATGCTATGCAAGTGGCGTTTGAGCCTCAATCACTTTATGCATGTTGCACATCTCGCACTCGACTTGTTTTGTAATCATCCTTTCACTATTTCACTATTTGCACTGAAGATAGTCTGCTCTATCTGGAAGCCATCGTGACGAAGCTCTACAGGGTGACCACTACAATTATAGAACTCCATTACGCTGCATGATTGCCTGAGAGCCTCTCGCCTTCCGCTGTGCACCAAGCCACTCCGTACTCTGGTATACGTACTCTACTCGATATTGTACAATGGTCATACATTCAGCGCCAAACATAGTCAGATCATGGCTCGGCAAGTTGTGTACACCAATCGCTGCGCTTCGCAACTTGGAACATTTCCGGTATGCTACGACTGGGCTTTGCTCGGTGTGCTTTGTGGCTCGTCTTCTGGCTCAAATTGATCCTAGAGACAAAGTTAGCGGATATGCATCGCTCCAAGATTGCCAAACTTACATAAACTGGCTCTGTGTACTGCGGGCCATCTCGTATTTTCAAGTCGATTGACGGGTCCTCCTTCGCCAGCGCAACGGCCTCTGTATATGCCTCCTGGCGCTCCGAGAGCGTGTCTAAGATAGCCTTCATCGTCTTCTGTATCGTCTCGTCCCGTTCCTTGGCCTCAACATCGCCGTATCCAGCGTCCAATCGGTGTCGCTCGATCTTCTCCGTTGCGAGGCGATTCCGCTCCTTGCAGCATATCCACCATAACTGATGCAGTGTCTTGAAGTCGTGGCTGCGTAGCTCGCCAATGGTCCACTCGCGGCCTGTGTCTTGAATTAGCCATTGACCACCACTGAAGTTCGTGACAAGAACATGCCGTGTTTTGACTCTTCGACTGGCGTTTGAAGAAGCTGTTTCTCCTTGAAGAAGTCCCAGAGACCATGGTCGGGACTGCCCACGACCTTTTGTACAATCCTGGTGGGTACTGGTAGCTCCCCTCGTGGTTTGTGCCGAACTCTGTCATTTATGACCGACAAGTTCTGTCGCTTACGTAGACCAGTACCGCGCACCGCGGACATGCCTCGTTTTGGGTTGTTGTCTCCTTTGCATCGTGCGGGTGTCGTCGAGAATTGTGCGGCGGGAGCTCTGTATGGGCATTGTGCGGAGGGTGCCAGGAATGCAAGAACTGGCTGTAGTATTGTCGTCGCTCCGCAGTTCGGTCGCAGTATGCGACTGCATGCTGAGGTCATTGTTGTGGTGCTGAGCTACGCCTCGATCGCTGCAGTGAGAAATGTTCGAGATGCACTTGCTCCGCCCGAAAGTCGATCGTGTCTGTGCACACCACACCGAACTCCCAGTTGCTCCAGCCAATCACAACAAAGGTGAGAACGAGCACCGCCCTCCAGCAATGTAACAGACTGTGTGTAACACATGAAAGCTGACTCGGCAATCCGAGATACCTTGTTCGGTGGTAATCTGCGAGGAATGATATCGCTGTACCAAATAGAATCTTGACCGGTGCTTCCAGCCCAACAGTCACTGGCTCGGCACGCCCTCCAAAACATTGGAGCCGTCAGAACAAAGAAGCAATTCGCAAAGCAGCGGCACATTCGTCCTCATGGGACCGTCTGCAGGAAAGCCGATCCGACGGTGCGTCATGGCTGTGCTGCATGAAATACACGGTGTGTCCGCAAAAGTGGGGCATGGTTGAGAGCGGAACGGCTCAAGGGGACTGGACGATGGCTGTGGTCAGCCCTAGCTCTATCCGCGTGGTTTCGGTATAAAGCCTCAGGCCCTCTCTCGCCAACCCTCCTTTCTCTTCTTTACACCAAAGCCACGCGCTTGACACCCCGTGTTGGGCGCCCTCGACTGAACCAATTTTCTTTGAAGATTACCTAGATTTTACCAGCGGGGACCAGGACCCGCTCCTTACAATACCAATATGCAGCAACGAAACACCACCATGCGCTACGTTCCATCTCAACTCTACGTCATCTTCTGGCAACCTTCACAACTCAGTGGACGAGCCAGGCGCCTATGGTAGTGGGAGTGGTAGTCAATCTATCAATTGGGACTTCGCGCTGTTCCCCGATGCGGGCAACCTAATCGGCACCGACCATTCTTCACTTCCTCTTTCTTCTACTTCCTCTTCTTCAGCAGCCGCCTTGACTGGCAGCCTTACTTCTACGCCTGATCTTTCCTTGGATTATTCTCCAAACTGGAACCATTTCTCCTCTGTCCCCTCCTCTTCTGCGGGAGCACAGCACTATCTTGGCAATGACTCACAACAACTACTTTCTGGCGGGCCAATCCCCTTCACGTCCTCGGATGCTGCGCTTCACTCTATGGCTATAAGTACGGGCATGGGCAATCTGCACGATGGGCACTTCTCCAGCCCCATGGTGAAAGGTATGAACATCTTCCTCTTCTAACTACCGCCCCATGAACTAACCATAATCTAGATCACTCTTCCTCAGGCTCATCCACCGACCCATGCTACCGCGTGTCTTCATCGCCAGAGCAGTCTGCTTCCTCCAAGCTCTCAAACTCTAAAGTCGGCGCTCTTGCCCCCGAAGCTTCTAAGATCGAGAAGCGCAAAGCCAACACCATGGCCGCGCGCCGCTATCGTCAGAAGCGCGTCGATCAGATGAGTACGCTCGAGTCTGAACTCAAGGACGTCAAGACGGAGCGCGACGATCTCAAGGTTCGATGTGCGAGGCTAGAAGGCGAGGTCGAGACGCTGCGTGCGCTGCTTCAGGCGCGCCAGTGATCTTGATTCTGTTGTTGTGCATGTCATCGTCAGCATCTTGTCCAAGAGTATTTGGTTTTCATAAAAAGTTCGTTACGGCCTCCTGTTCAGACGATGTCGGAAAGTATGGGTCGCTCAGAGCACGTCTGTTCATGACGGCTTCGGATCGGCAAAATAGGTTTTAATCTCTGAGGCTTCTTGCAAAGAAACGGGAGTTGTTAACTTACGTTCACACGATGCTCAAGTCTCTGTAGCAATAAGATCATATTTGTCGCTCCATTTGTTTGAATTGCTCTATCTACACAGTATGCTACAACTACAACTTCATTTATACCCCACATCACATCTCACGATGTATCACTCTCACTCATAGTGAGTTCTACTGCTACATATCAACACTCCGACACTTCCACGGTATATTCACTCATCGTGAGTCTTTTGCTGTCGTACAGCCTCAAACTCGCCCAATGTACTAGAAAGGTATAGCGCTGTGGGGCTAAGGTGGGTCAACGACGGCCAATCGGACACCAAGTTGGTGAGTCATTGTGAGTTGATAAGAGTGAGATGGACTCACGCCTTAGCGCGTATTGAAGGACGACGAACGAGCAATCTTGGGTAACTATCGGTGTTAGAAATCACGAACCAGAGGTATCATTGCTTACACTAAGGTCTTATATCACATTTCGCGATCGCTGGCCCACTGGTCAGTTTCCCCGTGAGTAACGTACCTCTTCATATCCACATCACAATAGCTCTATTCCCTTAGGTCCCCTAAGAATCCAGCCTTGTGCTCAAAGTAGGCCACTTTCGAATAGGGCCTAGCAAGTAAAATCAGCCTTGGATATATTAGACCTTTCATCTTATCACAGTACAGGTCACAATGGCAAACCCCATGATCCGAAACCAACGCACAGGCTCTCCACTTTGCCCATCGTCCGACAGGCCAGCAATATAGAGACCGAAAAGAAACAATGTCCTCGACCCGAGCGTCTCGAAACCAATATGTGCCATGTCAATCAACATGAGCAAGGCAAGGATACAGAGCTCACGTCGTGATGCGTAGAAGGCATACCGTATTCTATGCGGCCAGCATGTTAAAAGACAGAAATGAGCGATGAAGACCAGACAGAGCCATTGATACATGACCCAGGCTAGTATCCAGCCGTTTCCAACCCAGGAAACCTTGGCTCGCGAGTAGAGCTCGTCTGCCCACCCCGCGAGGCTTGCGAGACCCCGCTTCGACAGTCCATCGTGGTCGTAGTCGCCCGCGCTGTGCATCTCTCGACACGTACTTGAGGCCTGGAGGAATGGGTTGTTCTTCATGCTATGATTAGATAGTAAGGGTAGATTTGTGAGGCCTACGCACCGGGTGTGCGCGGCACGACTCCTGCTGGCTGAGTCGATTCGCTAGCACGGCGACGTTGTAACTTTTGACCGCCCACACTATTCCAGGAATGGCGATGATAAGGCCAAATATGGCGATACACATGTTTGGCACAGAGTGCCAGATTCTTTTTGGTGAGTTCTGCGGTGGTGGCGTGGAATCATTCGCGGGAACTTCTTCCTGCGTGTTGTTCGGTTGTTCGGCTGGCCGTTCTTCTGTTGAAGAAGGAGCGGTTGAGACAGTTGGCATCGTGCTGAATGATGCCTTCTTTCTGTGATAAGACGATTGAGACTCAGGAACAGAACATTGTTTCGTGAAGGGAGTATATGGGAGTCAAACATGACGATGTGAGGGCTCAGCCACAAAGCCCCAGCAACTCAGCCTCGCATAGGCCTGTAGGCTACATGTAATCATAAGCCAATCAGCACTCATGTAGATACAATAGCCAATTCAACTCAAAGAATTTAGGAATAAGATCCTACCTGTCTTTGCCATCTTACATTTTGATTTCTAGCACGTTTGTTTGAGGACTTGGGTGATTGATCATGTGCAGCAAGCCCTTGATTACATGAGACGTGCTGAATCCAACGAAAAGTCACTCGTCATGAAACGACTTCAGTTTTCCAACTCGTGTATGATTCTTCTCCATGAGCCCGAATGAGTGATCAAACTGATCTACATATTGACTACATCTCAACGAAGAAACATATGCAGGTATTGATCTATACATAGTAGATACAGATGATTCCCTCAGACCCATCAGTTCTAGGATACTGACTTATTTTGCACCAGACACGAACCAATCAATGCTGACAGCGATACGCTCTCGATTTCGACGCGAAAAGAAAACATACAAACAGCTCAGATTGGCGTATTGCATGCCTTCCAACCATGTTACGCAGCCTGTCACACAGAAGTCCCTATCTTGTAACGATCGAATTGCTATAGTAATAAGAGTATCGATGACAACGCAGAAAATTGAAGGACAGTACTGTCTAAGTAACACCAATTCATCAGAGATGAACGTGCATATTGACTACGTTTGTAATGTAGAGATAGATCGAATAGCGGTAGACAAAGATGTCGAGTAAGTGAAGATTCTCCCTCTTATCTGAACATCGCCTTCTGAGGTACCAACCACTGACGCAGGTGAACATCATTGTGATGTATTGGCCTGCGGTCATGTTAACCTGAGGCAAGATGGGTGAAAACATGGCTGTCATCTAGCTACCGATCGTCCCGATCAAAGAGTTCAGTGCGATGCAGATCTCCTATGTGTTAGCTCCACGGGATCGTAGCTAATGACTCTGTTGTGATGGGGAGCACAAGTCAGCAAATGTTGCCTGAAACTTTTGTCTGAACATACCATGTGCCCGGCAAATGCAGCGTCAATTATAGCAAGGATAAAAAGCGTCCACCGCATGAGTCCCACCAAGGTGTCAGGACACAATTGAACACAATTCTCGGCGATTATAGCGTAGCCCGTACAGCGACAACCCAATAAGATGAGACTGAGGTCATGTTCCATTGGATTTTGTCTTGTATACAGGCACCAGTCACGACAAACGGTATGATGAAGCGCCACCATGGGCTGATACGTACATATGTATCTATGTGTGAGGTTGTGTGCTGCACGGCCAACCAGACTAAAACACGCATGAGAAGTCCAAAACCAGTGACAGACCAAGCTATGCGCTTATAGGTGATTGATCCACTATTTGGGCAGCGACTGACCGAATGAACTTCCAGCACACTCCAGTCCGTTATCAAGAGGATGGAGATGATCATAGCAATGGAGGCAATCAAGTCAATGCCCGCAGCCACAGTCCCGTCGAACCAGCCCCTTTTGGATGCAGATCCGGCGACAAGAACTGGCATCTGCTTTTGCACGACATCTGTAGCCGGTTGGGGTCCTTGTAAGGGAGCAAGAGGACGTAATATCGCTCGCTTTGACGATAGATCATAGTCATGTGCCGCATGCATCTGCCGACACAGCGCTGTGGCTTGCAGCATTGGATCATGCTTGATGTAGTTATTAAGGATGGTGACTTGAATGGATTGCCTGTGGATCAAGTACATACTGGGTGCGCGCGACATGACTCCCTTTGACTGAGCTCGTTCGCTAGACTTGCGGCGTTGTAGCTTTTGACGGCCCATGCCACTGCAGCAATCGTGAAAGCGAGCCCAGCAAGAGAGACGACAATCTTAAACATTGAGGGCTACAATGCGGCTACACCTTTCTGGTCAGACTGTACAGGTTTAGTTGCGCTGGCTCCTGCGCCAGGAGCTTTTTGCTGCGCAAGGCTTGGTGTTTGCGCAACCGATGCGGGTGTCGATCGAGAAGCTTTTGTGGGGAACGGCATTGTGCTTAAATATATTGCTGCCTCGAGAATGCAAGAGGTTCTGGCATGTTTTATAGCGAGAAGGCAACAAGTGTAAATGACGGTCATTAGATTCAGCCTCGTAGCATCCGGCAGCTCAGCCTCGCGCGATATAGTATGCAAGGTGTCTGCAGGCTTGAGCCAATCAATGTTCGCAGCAATGGGACCACAACCCTGTAGAATTCCTCATGTGTTGACGCATGTTTGGCTTTGAAAGTACTAGGCCAGATCCTTAATGGTCTCTCTCTATTGATGGAAGATGTTCAGCAAGCCACCGAGGAGTGCTCACTCAGTCGATCCATTTCGAGCAAATAGTTTTCAACTTGAGGCTGGTGTATGGTCCCTCTGTGTGAGCTCGAATGTGGTATCGGTTTTGCGTACTGCATCCACCTCCAGCTCAATTCTCATCTTTGCTAACTCGGACAACAATATGGCTTGGCAGATACTTGCGCTTGTCGCATATCGAATGAGAATTGGTAGGGCGCTCGGGATCGCTACGAGCAGAAGAGAAGAGTAGACAAGAACCCCGAAGATCATATGCAGAATGCTTGCCAATGAAGCCGACCACCACAAGATCTCGCCAGTTGTGCCATCTTCGCCATGAATCAAAGGCTTCCAGTCATGCCTTCGTATGAGCTGCAAGGTCTTATCGCGGGTGCCGTGTGTAAGATCGGGCGCAATGCCCGAACTTTCAGACAAGAGAGCATACGACGGCTTGCGTAAGTGAATAGCAATGACGCCTACACCATGGACTGCCACACTGAGTAAGCTCCATGCCAGAGAGAGAAAGACCTTATTACAAGCCCATGTCGAGGAAGACCTCAAATCCAAATGAATGCTCGTGTGTATAGTATTTGCAAGCGATGCGAGAGTCAGTACGACTTGACACCCACGAATGAGCAGCTTGATGCGAGTTGGTTGGCTGCTCCACCAAGCGTGCCACCTCCTCGATGTGCGTGTTGTTACACGACCCAGAATGTCACTGGACGCCTGGGAGCCCGAGAAAAGTTGCATTGGATCGACCGCAGGACTGGCAGCTGCAAGTAGAACAGCTAGAGCGGGGCTGCGGGCAGACAATGTGGCTATCTCAGCAACACTTGGGCCCATCAGCGCAAGGATGCCCGGAGTCAAGCCCAGCAAGATACTCGCAGCTGCCATATTTTGTTTCTTAGACTCTTGGGTGTTTTCAAGAAGACAGTTGATCACGCAGGAACATGGCGATGTTCCCTGACACAACGCGATGTGCGCATCTGAATGACGGTCGTTGACATCCCAGTAGTTTGTCAGTTCTGCGGCACAGGTCCCGTTGGCAATCATGTTTGGGAAGTGGCTGCCGTGATCAGGGAACCAGTGGCGGAACTTTTGTGGTTGGATTGAGCATTTTACAACGTTGGCGAAGATGAGCAGCGAGAACAAGCTGTTGCGAAGCACCATGATGACGGCGTGGAAGACGGGGTGAGCGAAGAAAGAAGAACGTACAATGCGCGAGCGTAATTTTTGTTTCAAGTTGAAGATCCTTCGATAGGCTTGTTCGAGTTTGGAAGTCGAAGTGGCCAAGACGACCATTGTGAGATCCCTTGGGGGCCGGAAAATCTAGATATGTCAATAGTGTGTACAAGCAAAAGGTGCATCACGAAAGTCCACCAAGCGCAAAAGGTCGGATTACCTGCTGTTGTATGACTACGCCGTATGGCTTAGGACGTCCAACACAAAGACTCAGATAGTCATGGGCGGTAAGTAGCTATGAGTAACACACTCTCCAAGCCTTACTTTGGGAACATCAGAACTGCTAATAGTGCTATTACTGATGTTGAAAGGCTTGTTACTGGCTTCACAAACGCAAGGCTCACATCTATCTGCGTCATCGTAGGAAGCCACTATGAAAGGTAAGAACATACAATTCAGCCCAGTTCAATCTTTTTATTACCTCTCACATGTCCTCTCTGCACAAAGTCATCTAAGTGACACTCACAACCTGCACGATCCACCATGAAAGAAACTAGTTTGGAACGAGAGCTTCGCGACCTCGAACGCGAGATGGCAAGGGCTTCCCGCCTACCCGAAATCCGGGGTGTTAGGCCTGCTCCTCTCCCTGCCCACAAACGCAATGTTCTCCCTCAGCGCCACATACTCACTATCCGCATACCCGAGCGCCTCACTGATCTGTGTACTATGCAAGCCCATAATCCTCCTGATCTCTGTGGCCGAGTAATTGACTACAGCTCTGCCAATCTCGACCGGGGCTGGGTTGTGGAGTTCGTAATTCGGAGGATGAACAGAAGAGGAGGAGAGGCTGTGTTCAAAGGTCGGACGATGTGGGGTTGTTGGGTGGGAATGCGAAGGTGTGGATGAGTGGGTTTGGTGTGGGTGACGAAGGGGGATGGGAGCATGGACGCCGTGTTCACTTGCAGCGGGCGTGGTAGGTTGTTGTGCTGATGTCTTCTCCAAGTCGACAGACTTTCGACTCGACCTTGACGATGACTTCGCTAGCCGTTTGACAACGACGATGCGGACTGCTTCTTGTTGCGCAAAGTGTCCGTCTACATCGACGATGCCTACTGGCAAAAGTCCTGCTTTGTCGTTCAGGGCGTTCCAAGCCCCTTGGTCGATGTAGATGGTCCCATGGGGCGCGAGGCCGTGTAGGATCCAGAAGTAGCGGTCGCGAATGGGGTGAGATATCGGTAGGAACCTCGTGTGCAACGGTACTGGCTCCGAGTCTGTCTGTGGAGAGGGCGCTCGCCCGTTCTCTCGCAACGAGCCTGTGGAGGCTGAGAGATCTGCTGATATGCCATCGATGTCTTGGAGATTGGTCGTTGAGTTCCGACTGGACATATGGTTCTTCCTCTCCCTCTCTGCATGTCGTATAATCGCCCCAATATTCCCCGGCTTATCACTCTTGGTGATCACCGTCGTAACCCCCGCGCTCGTCGCCAGCCTCGCCGCCACAATCTTGGTGCTCATTCCTCCCGTGCCCAACGAGCTCCCCGCAGAATTCACATCCGCCGTGAGTTCGGCAATATCCTCCACAACCTGTATGGCTTTTGCATCCGGACTCGTGCGAGGGTTCTTGTCATACAAACAATCGACGTCGGTCATGAGAAACAAGTAGTCTGCCTGCACCATGCCTGCCGTGATTGCACTCAGTGTATCGTTGTCGCCGAACTTGATCTCAGTAACGGCTAAGGTGTCGTTCTCGTTCACGATGGGGATTACACCCATACTCAACAACTCGATGAACGTATTCTGCGCATTCTGATACTGCGTCCGATCCGCGATATCATTCCTGGTAAGCAAGACCTGCGCAATTGGCTGTTCCAGGTTCCCAAACAGCTGGTCCCATAGCGACATCAATCTCGACTGTCCGATTGCAGCCAGAGCTTGTACTTGCGGAAGGTGTTTGGGTCGTCGGGGCAGGTTCATGCGCTTCAACCCGACGCCAATGGCGCCCGAGGAGACGATGATGACGCGGTGGCCATCGGCGTGCAATTTACATGCTGTTTCGACGATGAGGGAGAGGATGGAGAGGAGGGGTTGGTGCGTCTTTTCGTCGACAATGGAGGATGTGCCTGGGGGAAATTGGTAAGTTGTTCTCGTTCGCCCAG
The DNA here is from genome assembly GCA_003501895.1 of Phaeosphaeria sp. A1 3.1a. Taxonomy (NCBI): domain Eukaryota; kingdom Fungi; phylum Ascomycota; class Dothideomycetes; order Pleosporales; family Phaeosphaeriaceae; genus Phaeosphaeria; species Phaeosphaeria sp. A1 3.1a. The sequence continues at coordinate 49,733 of QVXC01000240.1, forward strand.
CTCCAATAATATACAATCAAGAATTACCGAGCTTTATGACGACGGTGAGCTGGCCTGGCAGCTTGCGCATATGGACTGCCATGGTCGCAGTCGCGAGGTGGGGTCGCTGCTTCCTTGGATAATTTGGGAAGGAGGGATTGATTGAGAGTGAGGAAAGTACGACCAGCGCAATTGCTGCGATTATGCGCTCAGGACATGGACGTTATATAGCGCACTCCATGACTCTTTCAAGCCTGCAATTCCGAGCTCGCAGTCTTGTCCTGCATGCGACTCAATAAAGGGTACACCGCTAGTGGCGTCACTCCGATTGGTCCCCACAGCCCAAGGTTTCTCCCTCTCCAACATCTTTTGCGACGGAAGCCCGCCGACGCGCCCTACATTATACAAACCTCCACAACACATCCTCCCCGCAGAAAATTTCGATTTCGATCTGGCGATTGCGCGCGCCCTTCCCCAGTCCAACATGTCGTCCTCCAACCCCGAAACAGCCCCCGACGGCGCCTCCCTCTCCGCCATGACATCTTCCCCGCCGCCCAAGAAGCTCGATCCAGTCTACTACAATTGGTCCAGCACATTCAGCATCATGCTAGGACGAATGACAGGCAACCGCGACGTACCTCTGGAACAGAACTATTTCTCAGAGATGGACGAACTCAAAGCCGACGTCATCTGCAAGCGTTGCGAAGACAACCGGTCCTACCTCCTCCAATACTCGCCCGTCGTGAAATTTCTCAAGGACGAAGTGGACAAGTTGGGCGGCGACTTGAACGACAAGAATATCCTGTGTCGGATGTGTACGAACGAACAAAGCGGAGGGTTTAGTCTGCAGCATGGGATATTGCTGTGTGCGAACAAGTTCCGGAATCGGGGACATCAGGAGGATACGATGGCGCACGAGATGGTGCATGCGTGGGATCATCTCAAGTTCAAAGTCGACAACGACAACCTTCGCCACCAAGCTTGTTTGGAGATTAGGGCGAGTACCCTGAGCGGGGAATGTAGATTCATGAGGGAGTTCTTTACGAAGAATCAGTGGCGCATTACGGAGCAGCTGCAGCATTGCGTGAGGAGACGGGCGACGCTGAGCATGATGGCGAGACCAGGTGTGAAGGACGAGGTGCATGCAGGCGAGATCGTGAATCAGGTGTTTGAGTCGTGCTTTAAAGATACCCGGCCGTTTGACGAGATTTATCGGTAGGACGACGGATTGTGTGTATAACAGGACTTGTAATGATTGGGACATAAAAGAGCATAGCGATGGCGTTCTGGTAGACATGGGCTCCCACTCTTCACTCTGAGCATAGAAGAAAGGTGAAGGATGAAATTTGAATTCGTTGCATTGCCTCGTCAAGAATGCCGCATAGACTGCCATATGTAAACGCTGTGAAAGTGTACAGCTAATCCAAAACTCCGAGAGTGCAAACATCGTCACGCACGCTGCCGTCACGACCGCTAAAAACGCCTTGCGCCTTTCGTACATGTCAGACATCCAACAGATTAACCCAACAACGCCATAGTCAACATCATACTCATACTCAGTAAGTCTCACATTCGGAACTCGATCGGCTGCCAACCTGGACGCGGCTGCCTTTGCAGTGCTTCACGATCCAGGGATGCCTCTCGACATCTTCCAAAGCAATGCGCTTCTCGGGGTCAAGGACGAGTAACTGGTTGATGTTAGACATGGATCTTGCAAATTGTTGATGACGGTCGACTCACCCTCTTAATCAAATCCTTCGCATCCGAACTGATAAAGCTCGGCACGGTGTACTCCCCCCTCGCAATCTTCCTCTGCGTCATGACCTGTGTATCCTCAAACGGCGCCTCGCCCACCAGAAACTCATACGTCAGTACTCCCAAACTCCACAGGTCGACCTTCTCGCTATAGAAGTTGTCCTTGCCGCCACCCCTCAGCATCTCCGGGGGCAGGTAGTCGAGAGTTCCGCACATGGTGTTGCGGCGGTTGTTGGGCGCGTGGACGGACCAGCCAAAGTCGCTGATCTTGATCTCGCCGTGCACGCCGACAAGGATGTTCTCGGGCTTGATGTCGCGGTGCATGACGTGCTTCTTGTGCAGGTATTTGAGCGCGGCAGCCATCTGCGCGATGTATTGTGCGGCCTTCCATTCGGGGAAGCGCTGCTCGCGGCGGAGGTGCTTGTAGAGTTCTCCTTGGCCGGCAAACTCGAGGATCAGGAAGACGCGCTTGGCGTCGTGGAAGTGGCCGAAGAGGCGGAGGATGTTGGGATGCGCGAGGTGAGACTGGATCTCGATTTCTCGTCGGACTTGCTTCTCCACTTTGCCCTGCTGCAGCTCAGACTTGTGCAGGACCTTGAGGGCGCACACGAAGCCTGATGACTTCTCCTTGGCGAGATAGACACGGCCGAACTTGCCCTTTCCGAGGGGCTTGCCGATCTCGAACATGCCGAGGTGCCATGCTTTGGGGGCGGCAGGGTTGACGTA
>QVXC01000241.1:0-52011 GCA_003501895.1 Phaeosphaeria sp. A1 3.1a
GACGATACCTAGGTATCCGCGCTTGCCGCCCTTTGTCGTCCAGCCGTCAAAGCTTATATGGATCTTGCTAAGAGACTGAGACAGCTCCGCGACAACCTGTGGCTTTAGGTAGTTGTACAGCCGCACAACGTATCGTGAGACGCTGTTGTGAGACGCCCACAAGGCCCTCTCTGCCTCTACGCTAGCCAATTGTATCATCGTACGAAAAGACGGCGATTCAAATTGCGATAGTAGGAGGTTATTTTCGACGAGCCAGGTGACTGCCGTGAGTCGAAACTGCTGTATATTGAAGCCACCGAGGGCGTTAGCAACAGCCTGCGGGCAGCCTGTTTTAAGTACGCGTTCGAGTAGAGTTTCCTTATGTGGCGCTATTGTACGCTTGCTCAGCAGTTGCAACTTGTGACCTTTCTTACTCTCGCCAAGGTGACGCGCGGGCGCAGATGGGGAGCCTGCTGATACATCGTGTACGCCGCGTCCAGCAATATCGAACTTGTGCTTGTAGCAGTAGTGACAAATCCACGTGACCTTCGACGGGTTGCTGCGCAGGGCGATACGATAGCCATGATTGTAGATCCAGCTTGCTCTGTTTGATAGAGTTGTAGGCGGCACGCAGTATTTTGGATAGCGTTTCCAGTTGAAGCCGTCATAGTTATCCTCCCTCCACACAAAGCCAGCGTAGGCAGACTCTCCACCTGATTCTGACGTCGTTACAGTGGCCTTCTCGCTGCCCTCGTTAGGTCGGATGATAGAGGATTCGGCGCGCGAGTCGCGAAGGGTGGCTTCGAAGTTTAGAGCTTGCGACGCGGCGACAAGGGCTTGACGCGGCGACAGCAGAGGAGATGGAGATAATAACGGAGATGATAGCTGCGTATCAAGTAACACGGGCTGGCTTGCAGTACCGCGATGAGGCGCACGCGACGTCTTCTGGCGCTTCTTCGCAGAAGTCGCGATTCCTAGCGGAGTAACGCGGGATCTTTTTAGTGGCATCGCAGCAACAGCAAGGTAGTATGTATAATTAAAAAGAGACGCGTTGTTAGAGTATAGATACGTGTGGTAGGTGATAAGTTGTAGATAAAGTATTACGGAAGAAGAATCAGATAGGTGCAACTAGCTAGAAATTTAGTAGCTTATTTGCTAGAAAAATGAGCAAAAAGTAGTTTCTATAGCTAAGTTTCGAACTGACGCCCTCCTACTAAAATCTTAGTCAAAACACCAAAATCTCAGCCAAAACACCAGAATCTCAGCCTCAATTCTGGGACCGCCCTCATCTAACCAAGCCGACCGAGCTGACCGAGCGAGCGCCCATCCTCACGCTCGCTCAGCTCACTGAGCAGGCCTTCCCGCTCGGCTCGTTCAGCTCGATCAAAAACACCGAGCTGAGCGAGCCGAGCGAGCGCGCTCGCTTGTTGACAAGTATGCCAGATGCAAGGTGGGGGCTTATGATAGCGGAGACAGGGAAATGGACTGTGGATTCACGTGTGATTGAGCACTGAGCAGCATGTTTACGTCCGTTGGTTGTACAGACGCCTCTATATCAACCCCTCTCGCAATCAACATTTTTCATGAACGCCTGCACCTGCTTACCAGAATCAAGGGACATTTTCTCTCTCATTCTTATTCATCGCTCGAACCTCGGTACTAGGCACTTGCACTTTGATTGCTATATGATGGAGTTGTTTCCTGCCGACGCTACGTGCGCACGATCATTAAACACTAGTACCTGATAATTAAACCAGTGTTGTCATACAGAGTCATGTAATGACTGGCTCCTGATTATTAGCCCGTTGTACACTCCAGACGCTTTGCAATTCCATAATCTCATATTTGCGAACATGGAGCATTATACCGTACTGCAATGCATAGCCAAGAACTGACTTCTTTGTAAGATCAATTCCACCAACGTCTCTGTCTCGCTTAACCTCGACTCATGCCCCACATCGTCACTTCTTCTGCGCATCTTGTCGCAAATACACAAAGTTCTGGTTAACGCTAGGGCATAAGCAGGGACGCATAATTGAGACCGACAAGGGAATTGTTGTGTCTGCACTGACTCATCTACTTGCTTAATTGAAGCCAACAATAGATTTGCGGTCTCGAGCACCCCTTCTCGTTGTGCTCTAGTGAAGATAGCTTTTGGATACTGAGATGTAAGTGTAATATGAGATATACTTTTCGCAACTCGTGAGCATCGAAGTAATAGTTGTATTAACCACAACCTTCATTATAACGCTGTGCTGCTGTGAGTGGTAAATCTTCCAAGAGTATATTCAAAATCAAATTCTAGAATCATTCCTCCAACGCATATATTTGCTGTTTGGATGCCCAGTTGCGCTATGGCGCACATGAAATAGTTCAGTACTACCCTCAGCCTACAACTTTACCTCAGGTGAATTAATCGCTACTATCGTGATCCAACATTCGTAGGATCGTGGTGCGCCTCAACAAGACCACCATTTCAGCTTGAAGACGTAAATCGCTTACACATGATCATAGTTTTGATTAATAAATGACGTTTCCTGAATCCTCATACAGCACCCTGTGTGACGTGGAAAGAAGCACGCTTAGTTTCAAGGCAATTCATTCGTTCTTATCTTATTCGTAGGATTTGTATGGAAATCCTCATAAGCCTGCTCTGCGAACTTCCGGCTTGGCTGTGCGGGTGGAGCCTCAGGATAACCGCCAGACCTGTGTGGGATGCGCATCCTCCGCAGTCGTTTCTGACAAAGTCAAAGCCGATAGATCTAGTGCTGTCCGATACAAGTGGGGCACGGATCTTGAGAATGCCATGTTTAGCTGGACCAAATAGGCATGCATCTGCAGAGTGGCTGATGTTGGTGTGGATTGGTTCATTGTGGGGTAACTACCGACCGCTCAGTCATCTGTTCCCAATCCAATTCGAGCCATCAATACACGAGAAGGAAGCTGTGTTGATACATGTCAGGCGTCCCGCCATAGTTGGTACAGTTTGTTGTGTCCCTATGAGAAGTCAAAGAAACGTAGGATGCTATCCGATGCGGTAATTCCGCGACTGACAAGCAACTTCCAACTGAAGGCTCTTCGACGTGCTTGGTTATACCTCAGAAGGTCTATTTTGCAGGACATCCTTCTCTCAGCTGTGAAAGATACTCATAAGAATGTTTCCAGAGTCCGCATTCAGTAGCAGAGATGTGATCAGAATTTTTGCATGGGCAAAGAATTCTTGGTCTCATGCAGCAGAGATGTTACAGCCAAGAAGCCCAGCTTGAATGCTACAGCGCTCAACTTCATCCGCGATATCGAACCCATATCCTCCGTTATTCAACGGGATACCGCATATAAGGCAGAGTGAAGGAACGCACCGATGCAATCCTCTGATCCTAACCTGCTTGACCTGACCTCAGAGTCTCGCTCAGGCTGAACACCATGATGAGAACACCCGTCTTTAAGAACTTCTGGATCTCCCTTCGATAGTCTCTTTTGGGTCGTAACAATATCAGGAAATCGTCGTCAAATTGATGGTGGACCACACGTCGCCGCGTTTGGAGGCACGGAAATTCGTGTATAAAGTCATGACCGCCGCCCATTTTCTTATCCTCATCCTCATCCTCATCGACGCACCGCTTTAAGGCGCATACCGCTCTTCAAAAATCTCAATATGGCAATCAACAAATTTGCACTCCTTGGCTCCCTCTGGGCTGCTTATGTGAAAGCAAACGATCTCTATGTCTGCAATACTAACCTTGAGCAGGACCGATCGAATTGTAAGGCAATACCTCATTCACTGTGAACTCTATTGATTGTAATCTAGGCGATGCACTCGAAGCTACGATTGACTGGAATGAGAGCATTCCTTCGGGAAAGCCTGCAGTTCCTGCTGGTGCGTGCACGGCGTGGAAAAACAGAGGCGACGTCGGGAACTGCGTCATTTGGGCATGCTACAACGGTCATTACGACGAAGCTGCCCTCAGTGAATTTGCTGGTAACGCCAACTATCGCCTTGTCAAAAATTGGTGCTCCCCGGATGGTGCAGGAGGGCAAGCGCCGGGGGATCCACATGATTATATCATCAAGGTCACCAACAGCCCCGATTAAAAGAAGAGCGCAAGCAGGGTGAAGCGGCCGATGATGGACGAGGTCGTTGCGTTTACTATGACAGGGAGGGGAGGCGGAGGTATTCTTGGAGCGAGCGAAGCAAGCGAATGGCGACACCGGGCTTCGCAAACGAGAGGTGAAAGCCCATCTGCTGTCCTTTTGGTTTAACGTGCGCTGAGATATTTGACAGAACTCCTGGGTGAACCTTGGCAACTCTTACAGTGTCACGACGTCGACACGCGATCAGTTAAGTCCATCAAGCGGCAGCGGTGTTAGCCAAGAATATACCACTACCGAGGGCTTCAGCACCAGTATTGAAAGCAGTGTTGAGATGGGAGCCATCGAAAAGTACTTGGGATACTTTATCGATAAAACCCCGATGAGGAGGTTCAGTGGTTCATCCCCGTAGCACCGCCCTATAACACCCGAGTTGAGATGGAGTGCCTGGGATAGTGGACACTTGGTGGTAGCCTAACCCTGATCTGTTGAAGAGGTCTGATTGTTGTAGCTGAGGTGTCTATCTCGTGAGACTTTTGTACTGCTCTTATTCTGCTTAGCTTTCCTAGCGTCCCAAAACCACACCTGGCCCTACCTTTGTACCTAGTATTCTTTAGCTCTAACATGAATTCATGCGTGCTAGAATACAATCACTCTCCGAAACCCCGACATTCTATTTTAGCGTCGTATGTTGTACTCGTACATTGTATACTCCTGGTTCGTAGCTGCTCAACATTTGAGATTGACAGACTCGCAAATAGAGAAAGGTAATAGAGGATTTCGAAAGTGATCTAGAATACGAGAATTCCATGGCCCATGCATACATTTACTTATCCCACCACTATGTTACTTCTTTCTCCACGACCCAAGCCCTATCGATTCTTCATCCCTCTACTCACAATCTATACCCCGAGCTTGTCTTCGCAGATTTAGCCGGTATCATCGGAAAGTCGGCAGGCAAAGAGCAGTAAGACAGACAGCAACAGGTAGTAGAAGAACATTGAACAAGCGATAGTGCAGGACTTCTTTAACCCTGAGAATATGACACCATGTTCGATGCGCCTCTCCTGCCCACCTAGGCAGACACCATTGGCTCTTGATTTATATTTTCAAACAGAAATTAAGCGATTCCACATCCAGTGCACCTTTCCTTACTCCTTAGCAAGCTTCATATCAGTTTGGCCCGCTCATAAAGTTGATGGCGCTCCTCAGATAGCCCGTTTCCGAAATTGCACCTTCGGGCCGTTCCTGTAGGCTACCATGTAATCCCATACCTGAAACTGTGTCTTCTGCCTCCTTCCCCATCCCATATCAACATGATTTTGACCCTCTGTATCACCTGGGGCAGCTCGGAAATCATATTGGAAGATCAGCCTTGCCATCGTAACTGCAAGCTCCATCCGCGCCAACCCTTTCCCAGGACATGAACGAGCTCCATAGGAGAAAGCGAAGAGGGCACTCTCGCATGCCTTGACATCTTCGGCAGTCACGCCGTTGCCCACGATCCAGCGTTCTGGTCGGAACCGGGAAGGGTTGGGAAAGATTTCGGGGCTATGGTGGATCGTGTACCCGTCGCCACCAATAATAGAACCGGGAGGGAGAAGGTCGTCTTTAATGCGGATTCCGCCAGGCAGTACTTGCTTGTCGACGAGACTCTGAGCCGCCGTGTGGGTTCATACGGAGAGCTTCATCGATCGAAGCCCATAGGTACAGACACGATTGAAGCTGTTTTCCAGATTTGATTTGATCGAGGGACGCAAATGTTGTGCGAATCTCCGTAGTGAGCTTTTCACGGACCAACGAGTCATGAATGAGATAGAAAAACATGGCTGCAATCACTGCTGAAGTCGTATCGGCCCCTGCGGCGGTGAGCATGTTGGCCTCTTCGCATAATTCTATGATATCGTAGGCTGGTTTGCCGCTCTCCTCATCCTTGACATTGATGAGGTAAGAGATCATGGCGTCCCGGTGTGTTTTCTTGCCAATTTTCTCGTCGCTCTCCGTCTGCTTAAGTCGTTCGTCAAGATTCTGAGCAACAAAGTCCTGGTACTCCTTCACAAAAGGAGGGGCTAATTTCATGAGGAGTTGGTTGAGACCGCGAGGCTTCAGAAAGAGGTACAAATTTATCAGAGGTGAGTAGAAGATCTAGAGAATCTTTTTAGACAAGTCGCTTGTGAGCTGGATAGAAAGACGCTACCTTGTACGTAAACTTCATGTACAATGCGACATCAGACGGAATCGTTCTGAGCTTGTTCGGTCCAGGCATCTTCGTTTCGTATGTCCATCCAAAGCAAAGGTCACAGAGGATATCGAACACGAAATGATCCGCCCACTCCGTCATATTTCTGGTTTCACCCCATCCGTAACTGGTGTCCTCAGCGCCCCTCGCAAGTATGGGCCCCCATCGGTCCGCGTGCTCGATAACAAAGGGCTCTGCAGATCTGATAGCGCGGTCGTAGAAGGCGAACTCGAGATTGCGTCGCTTGCGCTTGTGGATGTTCTTGTCTATACACGCGAATGTGCTAACTGCTGTCGCGTCCTTTGGCCAGATTCCGAATTGCCATGCCTTTTGTACATTGGCGTGCGAACCGTATATTTCTCGATACGCATCAGGGTCGGCGAACATCACCGTATCATGAGAGCAACGGACAGCATGGCCTGTTGCGTCTCAGTTGACATCCGTGCTTAAGGGAAAGGCAAGGGATTTACCATAAATCTCATGACACTGCCAGAGCCAGATGTGCCTGTTGCCTTTATAGGTGTGATAGAAAGAGGGTAGCTCAGAGAATTTGGCAAAAAAAGGGCCAGGGTACTTAGACAAAGGATGGAAAAAGATACAATAGATAGCACTCGCTATATACTGAACCATCTTGTTAGCAAATCGTTCAGCGAAAGAGAAGACGGAAGCGTACATATAATGCAAATGCAGCGAGGGAGAGCTCCAAGATGTCGAGAACGAAAATGATAGCGATTGATATCATAATAGCAGCACTGTCAACACTGACCTCGAGTCCCCAATGCAGTGCAAAATTTGACACGTGCGATGCAATGAGTTTATGAACGCTTCTGTCGATTCGGTAGCATGGCAAGGCAGAACGATCAGAAGACAGGTCTCCGGGGTGTATGCCATGGAGGTGCGCTAGTATGCACAATGCAATAGACACGCTTATGTGCAGGGCATGTCGGTTCATGTCACGGTTTAAGTCTCTCCTTGAAGGGTGTGATAAGGATCGCAAGGATCAGGGGTTACAATAGAAAAAGCAAAGCCCACACACGTAGATAACATCCAGAGAAGAGACGAAAACAATAGATCAGGTCAATGCTACAATTCCTTTGCGCACTGCTTGCACTCACTGCGACAGTTCATGACCCCTGAGTAGGGGTTCAAGCCCGACTGCATATGATTGAGAACGATCCGTGCGCACGCACATGAATGGGGAAGGAATGCGCGCGGTGCTTAAGGTCCGGTTAAGTTATTCCCTTTAGAGGTTAGAGAGCTGCAGTCATGGAAAACTAGGCTATAATCATATTCTTGGCCGATTTGGTGGTGTGTCAGGAAGCCTAGTAAAATGTCCACTACATGGTGCGATTCATTTCTGCCAGAATATCATATCAAGGAAACGGCACTCAGACACTGCAAAACCCCTTTGTTAATGAATCAACGATGTATAACCATTCTGCAAATTCACTCGCTAGTGGAATGTAGTCGCTGAATATTGACTTGAAAATTCTGAATTATTACAGGTCTTGGCTGCATCGTCTTCGTCCCAATTGAGGATCTCGGTACCGAGATGCAGCGCCTGCGAAGGAGAGAGGATACCCAGAATTGGGGTCAGGCAACGTGGTGGTGCTCCGACGTTGGGTAGCTTTATTGCTTTTGGCGCCCGTTGCGGTGACCGAAACGTGTCGGAAAGATTGGGGGCTTGAGGCGACAGCGACAGTCGCAACGGTGAAGGCTAGTGCAAGGTTTGTATTTCTTACAACCTTGGGGACCTGATCCTCGGAGCCAAGCAGTGTGTTTCCATACCACTGACACATAGTACTCGAGTTGTAGAGAAATGAGAGTGGCTCTCTGGAATGCAAACTCGACACAAGGACAAAGAGGCCAGAGATTGCAAAGGACGATTTATCCTAAGAGCGAAAATCACGGCGATTGATAGGAACACGATGATCTGGTCTGGCTCTTTCGGTTCTACTGCGCAATCTTATCACAACACTGCCCAGCACTTTTGACATTAGGAAATCAGCTCGCTCATCATTCGCACACTTCAATTTGCACGACCCCTGTACATTGCCTTGCATATATGAGATAGACCTTCGGGCACCGATCCCTGCACTTCTGTATCTATCGTGCGACGACAAAGTTGGACCTCCGGGCTACGATGAAGTCAACGTAACAAGAACTCAGCCCTGTACGAGAAGTCAGTAATGTACGCATTCAACATATTATGTGACATGGAGTATAGTGGTCTTGCTTGTTTGTTGGGGAGCCACGTACAGACCCCCGTGATTAGCAAAACAGTGGCATGATGCGGTCTTCACGTCTACTGATCGAGGAAGAAGGTCTTGCTCGTATAATCTCACGGATTCAACCAAGACCCGAGTAAGGTGCCGAGTAAAATTCTACTTCACGCGATAGTGAAAGCGCTATCGATTGGACAGCTTGCAGCGCACGGGATTGTCTATCTCGCAACTCGACTGGATTCTGACCTTATCTGATTGAAGGCGCTAAGATGTCAGCTCATTAGTGGTAGCTTCAATCGAACTGTGCATCCGCTCATGCTATTTCAGGCCGACTCGGTGAAGGCTAAATACTGTCTAGGCAGACAATAAAGGAATGATCTAGCGTAAAGCAAAGGAACCGCGTAAACGACGATAGATTATCAGCTAAAGAGGTTACTTTTCGCGAGCTCCGGCCCCATAGCTGGCAAATTCTGCCTTGTACTATCTCCAATTTGTGCATTGTTTTGAATTCATGTGTCATTCTTTTATGCAGCGAGTTTTTTGATTATACAATTCTTCTTCCTCTACTATACTTCCAATCGCATCGTCTTCTGAAATGCCACAACATCAGTTTGAGCCATTGTTTGAGGATCTTGAGGGTACTATCTTGGTGGTGCCTGCCATATCAGAATTGTGTCCAGATTGGCCGCTTGGTATCAACCCATACCTCGATGACATACAAGATGATTTTGTCGCTTGGGTACAACAGTAAGAACTTTCAATCCCCTTTCCATTCCCCGTGACATCTCGATCATCCTGGACCATGAGTCTAATGATGTCTACCTCCATAGTTGGTTCAAGGACGAGAAGATTCGAAATAAGATCGCCAAACTCAACGCGACAGGTTTTGCTGCCATGAACTATCCTGACGCAGCGCAGGAACAACTCCTCGCGATGGCTAAATTGATTGCTTGGGTATGTAGTTTCCAAGACTGAAAGACAGAATAAATTTGCTAAAATAATGACTAGTATTTTCCTTGGGACGATGGTAGTCAACAATATCCCTCGAAGTCGAACGAATGCTAATTGAAATAGCTATTGATGATGGTTCGCTATACTACAAGCCCGAACTACTCGAGCAGTACCACGACGAGACGATCGCTGTCATAGAGAATAGTCTTTCATGGGACCCCAGTCCACAAGAGCAGCCGCAGCCCAGTCCAGCCATCCAAAGCTTTGGGTATCTGGGTGCCAATGAGGATTTTGTGACAAAACAAAGACATCTACTAACGTTCCATCTACTATAGAGACCAATGAGCAATTCAGATGGACTCAATGCGCCTTCATCAGGTCGAGTATAGAGGGACAGATGGAAATAGAGCTCACTGAACCTGTTTCAGTGGAACAATACCTCTGTCGTCGAGAGAGAAACATTGCCGTCTTTCCTCTCCTCTCATTGATCTAGTAAGTTCTACCACCATCAATTCGGCCCCTGGCAACTGACGACATATCAAGCTACAACTACCAGGTGGAGATTCCTCAAGAATACTGTTTCAAAAACAATGAGCATATGAACAGAATGTGGAGGCTGTTGGCGCGCATGGGAATCATATACGTTCCTCGATATCTGTGTTAGACAGAGCGCAAACTTACGAGACCCACAGAAGCAACGATATGCTTTCTCTCCGGCGAGAAATTGTAAGCTTCTAATGGTTCTTATTTAGCACTCACTTTCCTAACTCGACCTTCAGATGCACGGGCAATTCGAGAGCCTCATACCGTTGCTCATGTACCACGGCAACATCCAGCCTCAGGAAGCCATGCGGCGCGCATGAGACATGCTCCATGAGTGTTATCGCACTTTCAACGAGCTAGAAAAAGAGTTCTACAAGGAGATCCCGATCGAGCTCCAGCACACCATGAGCCGCTACAGCAAAGCGTGCAAGGACTTGGTTGTGTGCAATCTTCACTGGAGGTAAGACGGCTTAGGTTGGAACAACGCGAGATGCATGATACTGATCCTCGATTGTAGTTATGGTCTTAGACGGTACATGAATGAGGGAATGTTGCAGCCAGACGGGAGGGTCATCTTTCCTATCAAGCTACCGAAAAAGGAGATAATTACCAACAGCACACCCGTGGTGGTCAGCGCAACCCCGCAAGCAACAACCGTTTCAAGGAAAAGGGACCCTGGAACTATGTGGGGACACATGAATGGCTGGTTCTCGGTCATGCGCAGCGCGCTCATTCCCATTGGCCTAGGCATAGTCGTCGTGTTCGCCCAAGAGGCGATATCTATACTGCGTCCATCGGGGAGACGCTAAGGTACAGAGACGGGGTGGGCCATATGTCTCCTTGTCCAAGACATTGTTTGAGATCTCTTGAAAGATGCCGTCGAGAATTTTCATAGCACCTTTTCTTTACGCATTTCAAAGACTCGCTCGGTCAGTTTCCAGAGAACATGCGCTATTAGAGGGCGTTTAGCGGGACTTTGTTGTTTAATACCCAATGTCCCATCATTTTTACGAGCCAATTGATGTCAGTTTTGCCACACATCGATCAAAAGCAAACTTCCAATGAGTATTTGGTAAGATGTTGGAGTTGCAAGTGGCATCGTCCGGTTGCCAAACAGATTGTTTCTCTCATCTGGGGACTAGTCTTGAGCGATACACGAACCGGAGCACCATCTAAAATTCTACGCCTCTGTCAGCATTTTATCATACATCAAGATAGATTGAAAAGAATGGAAATAAGTAGACGTGTAAATTTTGCTTAATAGCTAGGTAGCCTACATTGGGACAGGCCCTCAAGGTAAGTCAAAGCCACGACATCCTTCATTATCCGATAGCAGCATCGCTTCTCTTCGAGTTCCCATCTCTCTGAATGATATTTGTAAATGAGGCTTGATGACCTTGGACCACGGATTCTGTGAGTGCAGTTCCATCGTGCTCGATGCTATAAGTTACCTGAAAGCTCATCACGTACATCGTACGACAACAATGCTTTCCACGAGCAATTACGTCTTCCATTCTCGAAAGTATTTCATGGAACCACATCTCTCCATGATGACAACTGCTACAGTAATGGTGAAGACAGTGAAATCCCATATTAGTCGAATGAGGACCCTACTCTAGGTGCACCTCCACCATGTCTTGTCCAACCTCCATCTCTTTCCAATTCCGAATTATGAGGAAAGAGTCTTCCGGATCGAGACGAGCAATCAGTCGTTCCTCAGCACGTCTGTAGGCTACATGATCTTGTGATCCTGTTCTGATTATTTCATCACCTACCTGAATTTGCCCTTGTTGACTACCGCTAACAGCACCAATGTGTTGAAAGAATTCATAGCTGGTTTCAAGTAGTCCTCTTCGCTGGCCTACGAGACTGTTGCTTACATAGAAGAGCTCTTGAGCGGTTGCGAATGAGTGACATATCGAATGATGCAGGCTGAAGAGACGATGCGATGTTTTCAAGGTTTGAAGGAGCCTGAAAGGTGCTGCACGAGCGAGTATGGCTTCCCAAATGACTTTGTCATATGCTTCAAAGTCTTCTTTGCTGAAATTGCTCGCAGACGACGGGAACTGGTGTTGAAAAACCTGTGGCCACAGGACATTGTGCGACAGTTTTGACGGGCGAGTTCCGTCACTGAACGGTACACCATGACAACGAGGTGCCGACAGTCTGTACATCATACATTTTACGTTGTAGATTTCGCCAAGTTCGTGAAGGTCCGGACGGCGATCACCGAGCCTCCTTGAATCTACGAAGTCGGATACACTGTAAATAGTGAAACGACGTGGCAAAGTCCAAGAAAACCGCTGAGCATATATCGGACCGTCATCATCAGTGTCGATTGTGTATACTGGATCAGCTCGTCGTAATGTTGGTGGTGCGTAGCCTCTACCGAGTGTCGGATGCAACATCTGTGAAAAGTCGGGAACCCAGGTGGCTGCACCTGGACATCTCGCTTTGGCAGCGAGAGCCAGAATACCACTGTCATGCCCATCATGAGAACGGAGACCCTCATTTATGAACAGCCGTGCCAGATCGGTATATAGGTGCGATCTATTCACCGAGTAATCTACTCGGAAAGGTTGGCGATCAAATGCCAGCTTGATCATAGGCAAAAGAGCAAATACCGCGTCCTTTGGCTCACTGGAGGTACGCCAACATAAGGTATTGAGCAAGCCCCATCGTGGGTGCGAACTTAGTGCATCCAAAGGCACGTTGCTTCGTAGCTCATCGGCAAATGGGTCAGATTCAGGCTCAAGTGGAGGCAACCACCAAGCTCCCGGCGGATTTGGAGGTAGCCAGTACCAGAGAAGAACCGCGGTAGAGAAAAGAACTAGTACCAATAACAGAACCGGATAGACACCGAGTCTTGGAAGCATTGGGTCGAGATACCACGATATCAGGAATACCACTACACATGAGAGCACAAGCACCCATGCGATGAGTTGGATCACCGATAAAACTATTGCGCACCTGTCAAGAAAATCGTAGATCAAGATGACTTCTAAGTGTAGTTCTTGAAGCGAGCCCCAGACAAAGGAGCCCCGCATCTGTGCTCGGCTTTGTATGATTTCCAGCCATCGACCCATGGAGGGCAAGGTGGTTGTTTCGCTGAGTAACACACATGACGAAACAAAATTTGGCCATGGTATATGGATCGTGCCGTTCACAACAACGGGATTGACGGCAGAGATGACTTCCTGGTATGTCCACAGCCGTGTGGTCCAGGCGCATGATAAAAGTTGTTCAAGATCGTCATTGGTCACAATGACATTGCCGCGAGCAATCCGCCAATTTCGCAGGGGAGATATGTTCCATGACCATTTATATCCTTGAGGGCTCTCTCAGTCCCATGCGCGGTTCGGAATAGTTTCAAGGGTTGTACTCACCAGAAGTGACGTTCGGCTCTGGCACCAGGGTCCTCGTAGAGCTCCAGCGAGAACGATGATATCTCCAGAAGGCTCGCCAAAACTTCATCTGTGGCTTCGGTCTTTGTTGTGTGTTGGTAGCGTTCTCACGGTATTGACTCAACCCTGCAGACGCTAGGTAAGACATGGCTCGTGTTGTGGCATCATTGCCAGCTCCAGTCCATATGTACACCTTATTGCTCATTGCGAATATGTCTCTCATGAGCGCAATCTGCTGCGCCTTTTCTGTAGTGTTCTGTTGGTTGATACATATTGCATCAATCCATATGCAGAACGCTCCCAGTGTTTTCCTCAAGTGCCACAAGGCTGAGTGGCAGTTCGCTGTTACTGGCACATTCACAGCACCGCACAGTATCTGAAATGAGCCTGAGAGACCCCAAACGTAGGAGAGGGCTGCATAAGAAGGTTTATCACCGAGGTTGGCGATCTCGAGGTGAGTTTCGATTGGAGACTGTTCTGTTTCGTTGCCGGGCGCATGAACGTGAAGTAGGCGGATGTATCGCGAGGCGAGGGGAAGAGGACAAGAATCGTATAGTTGAGCGTAAGCCAGGTCATTGGACATGGTCGAAACCCTGATAAGGTGAGCAGTGGGGAAGGATGCCAATTAAATAAGGCTGCGACTTTTTGGAGGTGGACGAGGCTGAGCACGAACAACCCGCCACATGAGAGGTAACTTACCGGTAAGCTCGCTTGCATGCTCAGCCCCAGCCTGCACCCCAGCCCTGGCGGAAGAAGCTCTAGCGGCCGAGAACCCAGAACTCAGGAAGCTCTCGTCTATGGCACAGGTAATAGGAACCGAACGAGGGACAGAAGCCTCTGTTCGGAGAGAGACAGAACCTTTTTTTTTAACAGATTCTAATATTCGTTTCACAAGCGACACGCCCAAATTTACTACTGAATCTTCGTCAACAACGCCACCTGCGTCTTTAAAAAACCTATCAACGCGGTCATCTGAGGCGATCGCACAAATGTCAGAAGACAGGGGACCTTGTCGACTCCCATCATCCGTATTTGACTTCCTGCACCTCTCATTGCGGTATTACACACAGCGCTGGCTTCTGTTCTGCCATGGGATGCCTGGTACAGACAGCTGGAAGCTCAAATAACGAGCACGGCAAATTAATCAATTACAGAATTCTGCCCGATTCCAGTAGACTAATTGTAACCTCACCAGCCTGACGGCCAGAACATGCGCGCAAACACGGATGCCACGCACCAAAGCACTGCTCTTACTAAAACTCTCCACGACTGCTGATCACACATAAAAGATCGATAAGGCAACAAAACGAGCTAAGACGCAGATTCTTTATCATACGTTACTAGCCTCTCCTCCGCCCAAGCCTTGCAAAGCTCACCTGTATCCCTACTGACCTTAAGTTATATTGAGAACATACCGCGGACGCACAAAATAGATCTTACGCAATTAAAGTAGTGCTCTTACCGGAAAACCCCTACACGGAAAACGCAAGCTTTAAACCCCCACGAGCATATACCATTTGCATGGACGAGACTTCGTCCCATAGTATCATCAACATAGGTACGGTCTTGACCTTGTTCAATAGTAAACAATGCTGCGAAAGCATGAGCACACACTGTGCTAAGCACTCACCTACTCTGCTGTTAGACAAGCATATGCCACATCCAGTATGCCATCTACCCAGCGGCTCTCCCCTGTTTGAGTTCCGCACAAACTCCAGAATCGGCACTATAGATTTTTCAGAATCAGTCTGAGGCACCCCTCAAATACATCCTTTTCGATACAAAGGAAACAAGGTCATGGTATGCTGGCGTAACTCAGAATGATTCAATCTAACAGATCAAGCCAGCGATGGACGCAGGTCGTATTGGAACAGAGATTGTCATGGCGCCCATGGGTATCGTGAGGAGGCTTTTGGAAGGAAACATCTGCAGGACACACCTTGATGTTCTTGTTGCAGCTAGCATGCAGCGTGTGTAGGCCTGAGCACGGAGCGGTTTGATTGGCAACACGGCATTTAGGTACTATCCGAGCTGCTTTCATAATTACCTAGGTTCAGACCTTCAAGTTTGTAACTAAATCCGTGCGAATACAAAGAAGACGCTACAGTGTAGTTGCTAGTGTGGAGAAGTAAGTGTGCGAGGGTCCGTGACGCTGATGTGCTTGCAAGCCTCGAAGTACGTCACGCCAGCTGACCGAGACGGAACATTGTTTGGAATTGTAGGACAGCATCTATGATCATATATTCCCCACCAAAGAAGCCACACCCATGCCATGATTTCCCGATTTCCATCTCGAGCTCTATCCCATACCTTTGTCAACACCGTCTGCGCTTTCATAGACAAGACACAGAAAGGAAGCCAAGATCTTGCTGCACGCCGCAGTCGCAAGACCCAACAGCACCCAGACCACGAGCTCGGCGACCGTGACCGCCATTATACTCGTGAAGATCAGCGTGCCCGCAATGTAATAAATGGCCCAAGCCATCTGCACGGGCCAATACTCTGTCGCGCCTGGAATCGCCGATGAGACAGGTTCAGGCTGGGTGGGATGTAGGACGGGGCTTTGAGCATCATCATCATCATCATCATCATGGCTTTGTGAGTGCGAGTGCGAGTGCTGCGTAGGCACCTGAGGGTCGACTTGCGACTGTCCCTGCGCCCTCTTCTCTTTAAGCCTGCTAAAGAGAAGATGGATCCTCGCAGGGAGCAGCGCTACCACATGCCATGCGAGGATGAAGACGGGCATTACGCAGCCCAGGGAGCTGCGTTTGCTGAACATCTCCATGGCGGCCAGCCCTCCGTAGCAGAGCATGAGCGCAAGGCCACAAGCTGGGATGCAAAGTCGTTGCTTCGATCGTCTCATGCCCCACCCATAGTATGCGAGCACTTTGCTTGCGCGGTCCTTATCCCACGTTGTTTGTGCATTGTGCGTGGCATGGGGAAAGAGGCCTAGAGCAAGAACCAGCATTTCTACATGCCATGGTAGGACTTGCGTCACAGATATCAATCGTCGTTCTGGCCAGGCAATGTCTTTGATTGTGGGTGGTATCAGGCCCATGACTAGAGCCGTGGCGCTGAACTGTTGCTTGCGACTCTCGCCCGCGGCTTCGAACAGGCAGTCGGCAATGGCCCAGCATGTTTCGGCATCGTTCTGTGTGCTTCGATCATGCAGGTTGAATTTCCAGTAGGGCGTGAATGGCGAGTGGACTAAGAGAAGCTCGGCCGCGTCGCGTCTTGCATCCGCGGACTCTGCAGAGTTGTTGGAACTGCCAGGACAACTTCCTCCGCCGAGGCGATTTCCTCCAGTCGATCCGACTGCTGAGACAAGGCTGGTGCAGAAGGCAGTAAGGAAAGATAAGGAACACGGCCTCATGTTGTGTGATGTACGTGAGACGTCGAGGACCGAAGATTGTGCATGGGACAAGTAGGATAGTTTGAGAGGCAGTGACTTGAGAAAGCTGGTACGTGCCCAATGTCATACCTATCCCACCACTGCGCAAATGGCGATGTCATTGATTATCTAGATCTAGGTCGGCCCCCAAAAGTGCTCGTTGCTTTTCATGCGGGTTCTTGTTTCCACCAATACTTCCGCGTATCAAGCGAGAGGCGTACCCACACCACTATTGAACTGGACCTGGAGGGCCGAATTGGGAAGCAAAGATCCAGCCTACAGTATGAAGGAGAGCCTTCCAGACACAAGTCTTGCGGTCGATTCAGAGTGCAGATTACGCTAGTCTTCCCGCCAGTGACTTCTGTTGGCTATGAAAACCAAAGCGCGTCCAAGATGGGGCATATCATGGTTTCGATCACTGGGCACCAAGCGCTATTACTGTGGAGGTTCCGGAACGTCAGTCCACTCTGTATCTCGTGCCATGCAGAAGGTCAGGGCCATTAAAGAGCAGTGCCGGCATCGAAAATCTCTCGACTCTTGCACATCAAGCATGATCGATGAGACGCCACGTGGAGCTGTGATTGACACAAAAGTGATGATTGATGCGATGTTTTCTATTCATCTTGATGTTTAAGATCTTGATATACAACATCGTCTTCTCTACCCTCAAATAATGCAAGCTCTAAACCTATGAGTATATCCCATTTCCCTCGTCCTTGATGACACCAAAACGCCAGAGCAATGCACTCCTCATCTTTACCCCTACCTCTACCACCTCTCCCTTCCCCCATCCCGCTCTCACGACGACACCCCCTTATTCCTCCTCCTAACCCCCTCCATCTCCCCCCTCATAACCTCATTAAACTGCTCCCAGCCATCTAGATAAACATGATGTCCCGCCTTATTAATGATCACCACCTTCGCCTCCCCACCATCCCTCGCCTTCTCCTCATTCGTCGCAGCAGCTAGTATGCGTTGTCGCTCCTGCTTAATCTTCTCCTCGGCCGCGAACCCGCCCGCGACGTCCATCCAGTCGTTTTCGCCGTACATGAAGATGATGGGGTATGCTTGCTCCCTGCTCGCTGCGCCATTTGTTGATGAGGAAGAGGAAGTAGGAGCGTCGACAGTCGGCGCATCACGAGCTCTCAATTCCTGGCGTCCCACGCCCTGGATGCGGCGGATGAGTGGGCTGCGCGCGAACGCACCTGGCGCGAGGAGGTACGCGAGTGCGTATTCGGAGCTTCCTCTCTGCCGGAATAGCGCGTAGCTGTAGTCGTGGAGCGCTTGGGCTTCTTCCTCGGGGAGCATGCTGAAGCGGCGAGATGTCCAGCCGGAGACGAGGCGCGGGCCGAGGGGGCCGGACCAGCGCACGAAGGTGAAGGGGGAGACCATGTTTGCTTCCCAGAGGTAGTAGAGCCAGCCGGGGAGACGGCGCTTGGGGGGGTCTTTGGCTGCTTCGTTCTTTTTGCGTTGGTTCATGAAGTTGTTGTTATCGGCGGTTGTCGGCTTGACGCCGTTTGCAGTCTCGGTGGCGTCTTGGGTGAATTCGTTGGCCATGGACGAGTCGTGTGGATCGGGCGTTTCCTCGTTGACAGCATATGGGTCCTCTGGAATTCCAACGGGCGATGCGAGGATGAGCTTGTTGAGATGCCCGGGGTACTTCAATGCGTATGCGACGGCGAGATATCCACCCAGACTGTGGCCGAGCAGCGTGAACTTGTCGAGGCCGCGCTTGATGCGCCACTCCTCGAGGGCGTCAACGAACCAGCTCTCGGCCTCGTTGATCTTGCCCTGCTTGTCCTTGGCGTGGATCTTGAAGTTGGGGCGGCTCGATCGGCCCATGCCGAGCAGGTCGAGCGCGTACACTTTCCAGCCCTCGCTGCGGGACAGAGACTCGAAGTTGCGGTAGAAAAAGCCCAGCCCCGCGCCATAGCCGTGCAGCATGACGAGGTTTTCCTCGACTTCTTCACCCACTCGCTCTACCGAGAACTCGTTGAGTGCCCGTCCCTTGCCGCTCAGCTCGACCATCTGGCTGTTCCATCGCCTTGGGCCATACGGATCATTCAAGGGGTCCGTAGTGGTGTGCGCCTCGGGGCTCTGTGGTGGCGCATTGAGGTCGTCGGTCGAAGGGGCGGTGGTGGCGGGTGCCGAGCTGCTCTGCTGCGTGTGTGTCGGCGGCCTCTGCAGATGCGGGATGAAGGAGAGGACGCGGTGCTCGGTGGCCATGGGCGACTGACCCGCCCACCACTGGCTGAAGCCCTCGGAGGCGCTCAGGGGGAACCAGCGCGATATCCTGCCTGCCTCCTGGCCCTGCTCTTTCGCCCTCTGCCGCGCCAACATGGCCTGCTGGCCCTGCGGCTCTCCCTCGCCGTCGTGTGCTGCCATTGTCGAGTGCTCTTTACTACTTTCTATGCGAATGGGCGCGCTGCTGAGGCTGAGTCCAATGTAGCTCGCGCCGCCGAATCCTGCTGCCTGTTGGATGGCCCTCGTTGCGCGCGGTCGGGCTCGAATGTACAGTCGCAGCATGCGCCACGGCCGAATGTAGTGTGCAGTTATCGTGGCGGTTGTGTGCGTCGCAAAACACCCCAGGCCAGCCCTGGAGCGCTGCGACAGTATTTATGCGCGTTGTGCTGACGTATTGCACTGGCTGAGACTGCTGCCGCCTTCTGGTTGGCGTGCGCGACGTCGGACTTAGACTGACACTACCGCCGATGCAATCGTCCGCGGGCGCCGTGATGGTGTGGCGGACAAAGAATTGCACCGTCGCCGCCGTATCTCCTTTTATGATGAGATGAGCTGAAAGGCTTTTTGTCGGATGAAACGAGGGAATTCAAATCTTTAAGAGCGTCATTGTTGCGGTGATATGAGTAAAGGGCGCATGTGACCTAACAATTACTCCCTAGCATGCAATCTGTCGAACATATGACCTGCACCCGTCCCTAGGGCCGCTGGACTACTTATGCTACGCGCGCAATACCTGCCATGTGCTCAACAACCCCAAACCTGCCCCTCATGTTGATGTCGACCCCACCAGTGCATGTGCGAGCCTCAACACCGGTATGCGATAAGCTTCCTCGCGCCGGCAGCGTGCAGCATGCGCCAAGTGTCCAATCAGGATTGCATGTCGCGACACACCAGGAAAGACAGGACGAGGGCCGTTGAGCGCCATGGTTGGCATGCTGGGCGAACGTCGAGTAAATTTCGATTGTGATACGTCACGAATATACTCATCTACAATGCATATGCGAACGTTGAGTTTATTGGGTGATTCATTATATCGTGGTTTCGTCTAGTTAACTTATATAGACTATATACATCGGTCTTCGTTCAATGCCATATGTGCGACCCGCCGAGTTCATCGTCGTGAACTGTGCAAGCTTTCTGGCCAGCAGGTACCGGTATGCTCATGGGTATATTTCTTCGAAGTCGGATCATATACAATGCCAAATCATGTTATCATGCCAATGCATCGCGGACAAGCGGGCAGGCAGGTCTACTGCGCCGTTGCGGGTTGTTGCGTGCGTTGGTGGTCGTGCTATTTTTGCATCCGACATGCCTCAAGACAATCATCTTGACAAGCGGTACTGCGCGCGACAAACCCCAGTGGTGAAGGGGTGGTTCGCTTGGTGATGGGCAAGGGTCCTTGTGTCGGATGCTCCCCTGCCGATGCGGCTCCATCGTGGACCGAGTTTCATCCTCGACTTCAATTCTTCAAACACCATCGCCTCCAGCCAAGCCTCACACAAACGGTTTGGGCTCCTGTGTGTAATGCATCGTGTTTGTACTGTTTACTGTGTTGAGCGACAGTCGTGGGTCCGGTTTGCTGAGGCGGTTGCCATTGATGCCGTTCGAGTTGCCAGATTCGGAGCGGTAGTAGGCCATGGACGGGCGCTCAGGCATGGGCAATCCAGCCTTCTCGTGCAGAGAGTCGACTTCGCGGCCGGTGCGGTGGCCGTGGTAGACCTCCTCATCCACTGGCTGCTTCTTCTTTCGCCGTGTGCAGCAGCATGATCGGTCATATGGATAGCACCAGAAGAGCCATGAGACGACCCAGATGAGGATGATGACTGGTATTATGCCCAATCCAACGATGAGTCCGATGGCTGTTGCTGAGATGGCTCCGGATGATCCGCCATCCAGAAGTCGTTTGGCGAGATGTTGGACAATGGCCATGATGAGTGGTCGAAGTAGTATTATGTTTTCGAGAGCGAATGTAATACCGTCGCAGAATGTACAATGGTTTGGCGACGTAGATGATTCGTAGCGACAGCAGGATCCGAGCAGCTATAGCGACCTCAAAGGATCGGAGCGAGAGAGTTTCGTTGGGAAGAACAAAACACCAAGTGCTAACAGTGGGCTTTGTATCGGATCCAAGCGGAACGCTGTGGGTAACGTCATCCGAACACGTACAAGATACATGGGCAAAGTGACGCACTCCAACCCCATGCTGAGACCCCGTGAGGCGTGGCATCTACGCACCATGGATGCCCTAGGCGCCTGGCACCAAGACACTACACGTGTGACGCAGGCGCCGCGAAGCCGAAAAGCTGCAAGATTGTGAGAGAAAGCGGCGCAAATAGCATCATCCCATTGTGGCCTGTGTCACGTTAGTCCGCATCTGACAAGCGATTCCGGGAAGCGCGGCACCCAGTCGATGACCGCATGGTATAAGCAGGACCACCAGGGCTGGGGGCTGTCGGCTGCCGCGTGCTCCACGGGCCGCGAACACGGCGCTGAAACCTGGAAGAGCCTCAAGCTTTTGGCGAAAATAGACAGAGACGTGAGGCTCGCCAGTGGTTTCTGTGTAACAAAGAGATTGCGGGACAGCCGCCCAGCAGGCATGCAACACCAAAACAGACTCCTGGGTCTTGGAATAAGGGTCTCTTACCGCCGTGCTTAGCGATGGTCTTCTGGATGCACTTGGACCCAGCGCGCCAGACCTCTTGTCCCCCAGCCTCTCCAAGATCGACAACCTTGAGATCCTTCGGGGCGCCATCGCGTGGTGACGTCGTCTCGACAGCGGCTGCAAGAGTCAGCTTGAACAGTGCCTCTGTTTCTCCCCAAGGCATGGTTGTGTCGTTTTCAGCGTGCACAAACACAAGCTGGAGACGCGAACAGCTCCCTAGACGATAGTCAGCTCCATATTTCATCTGAGACAGTTTGATCTGCGTTGTCGCTGGTCCAACGAAACAAGCAATCTGGTCCACATGCGACGCCTGACACATCGTCGCGATCGAGCCACATATTGTTTTCTTGACTTACGTGCAATCTCCACGAGGCGATCGTCGCTATGCCATGTGTCCCGCATCGTGCTGCTAAATCGCGTCTGCAGCCACGGTGAAAGCTTGATGGGAGCAAGTACGGGAACCACGCCGCCGATTGAATATGATGCGAATGCGCCGCCCGCGTTTGTGAAGGCTGCGCATAGAATGAGTCCTGCGAATTCAGTCCCGATCTTTGCATATTGATGCGCGATGCCTGCCACTACAGCGGTACCTAGCGAGTGGCCTAGAAGTACGATGCGGTCTGGAGAGATGTTTGCGGTGTTGAGCGCCCATTCCACGACTGCCTCTGCATCGCTCAGGAGCCCAGTCTCTGACGGTGATCCTGAGGACGCACCGAAACCACGATAATCAAAGGTGAGCACGAAGATTTTGCCAGAGGCTCCAGATGCGTATGAGCGGTACTCTTCAGTGCGTCTTTGCTGCGCGAGCGTTGCGCTGTTGCCGTGAAAGTAGAGCAGCAGTCGCGCTTCAGGGTCCGACTTCAGAAGCTTGAACGCAATTTTGGCCTCGAAATCGTCGCCTCCAGACTGTTCTGCGATGAAGTCCTCGGAGTTCTTCGCGTACACGCCCAAAGGAGCGATCAGCCACGTGAACAGCTTCTCGCCATCGCTGGTGGTGATGTGGAAGGGCACGACTTGATTTTCTGGCGGCGTGAGCAGCATTCCATCGAACTCTAGACCCAGACATACTCAGAAAGCCAGCTCTTTCAGGTTCGGTCAGCCATTTGCCGGGAAAGAATGTTACCCAGTGCAGGTACAGCATCTCTGCAGCTTGGTCAGCTTCTGGCCAATGATTCGTGCATGATCCTGCGGGAGCTTACGCTTCTGCACCCAGGGTATGCAGCACAACAAGGTCGCGGGAATCCATATTGCGCTGACGAAAGACAGTGTGATGCCGATGGCGGCAAAGATGGCCATGGTGCGATGGAGTTGATGTGAGAGTTGCGCTGGTGAGATCTGGCTGTGTCGTCGGCGGTCGCGCCTGCCCGCTTACTCCCGCCCGCCGTCAGCGCGCTGCAAACATCACCACCGGGGCACTTCGGAGACTTTCCACGAATGCCCTATACCGCATCGTGGGATATATTACGGGAAAGTATCAGCTCTTCGAACCTGAAGTTTTCTGAAAATCATAGCAAATAAGTCGACGTTCTTGGTCGATGACTCAGAAACAAGATGCTAGGAAGAAACTTCGGCTGACCATAGGGCGCGAAGTCATGATAAGCTTGCCATACCGCTGACGCGCTACGGTATGCATGTCACCCAGAAACTCTGTCGGAAACATTACAGCCAACCACGCGACGTGTCTTCACCCCACCTCGACTACATAAAGATCGGCTCGTCGGCATTACACACGCCCTACAACTCCAACATCAATCCCTCTACCTCCACCAAAAAAGTCTCACTGCCAATTCATCCCCCATTACAATCCAACCATGTCAAACCCCAAAACCTACCACGGCTCCTGCCACTGCGGCAGCGTCACATACCTCGTCAAACTCGCCCTACCCCCTACCCCCGACCGCTCCATCGAGGGCGTCCGCATCTACAAATGCAACTGCACCACGTGTCTGAAGATGGGTTTCTTCCACTGCCGCCCCACGCGTCCTTCTGAGAACTACATCCTCACCTCCCCCTCGGATCCCAAAGAGCTGGGCGACTACCGCTGCTTCAGCAAGCAGCACGGATGGTACTTTTGCAAAGCATGTGGGGTGCGCGTGCTGGGATTTGGGGCGGAGTGGGAGCAGGTGCAGATTGATGTTGAGGCGTGGAGTCGTGGGGAGGAAGCGAGTGCTACTGGGGAGGGGAAGAAGCAGATGGTCTGGAAGACGAAGGGCGAGGAGAGGATTATTCGAGAGAGTGGGAAGGAGATGAAAGCGCCGTATTATCTGAGTGTGAATGCTGTGACGTTAGAGCAGGAGGGCGATGTGGATCTGAAGATGTGGCATGAGAAGGGGTGGATCCACTATGTGGAGTGTAGGAGGGATGATGGGACGGGGTGGAGGGAGGGGGAGCCGCATGAGGGGGGGATGTATTGAGGAATTAGACATTATTACAGTATGGGTGGTAGAGAAGGTGAGGTACGATGGTGGAGAGAAGATGGGGATGTATCGTACTCAACGAAAATAACACAGAAATTACAGTCGCCCAACAATCAAGACTCGGGGTGCGGCGACCCCCCATGCGCCCTACTCCTCCTCCTCCCCCGCATCTGCGCCTCAACAACATTAACATCCCTAACCGCCTTCTTTAACTCCTCATCCGGCACAGTACCTTCCTCCATCTTGCGCTGCGCATCCGCATACCGCGCACGATGCCGCGGATCGTAAATGTGCAATGCACTAGACACGACCGAGGCATCAGGAGATATGCTACGAACTGGCGGGAGTTCAGGCAATGGCCGAACAACGAACTTGTCGTCGCTGCCGCCGTCATAGGAGTAGATAGAAGTAGGAGAGTCGGGCGGCGTGGGCTGTTTAGGTGTGCGAGGATCGTAAGCGCGATTGAGACACTCATTGGAGTCGTTGCCGTCCTCTACGTATGGCGACTGGTACCGAGTAGGTTGTAGAGTCTCGGCAGGCTTAGTTGCTGGCGTGACGCCGAAGAAGCGGTGGTAGCTGGGATCGCGGCTTCGTCGAGGTGGCGCGGGAGACGGAGCGGGAGGAGGGTGCTTGTCTTTTTTCATCTGCTTCAGGGCGCCTTTGGCACGTTCGAAGAGAGAGGGCTTCTGTACGACGGATCGTGGACGGTTGAGGGCTGCGAGAGCGGTTGCGCGATGTGCGTTTCGGTCTGCTTCGAAGTCACCTATGGTGCCTTTCTCTAGATCGAAGTCAGATGGGGCTGGTGCAGCTGTCGAGCCAGGAGCCTGGGAATTAAGAGTTTCCCGGGCCTTGACCATGTCTTTAGTAATGCGCTTCAACTCGCCAGAATCCCACTTGCGGAGTTTCTCTTCGTTCATGTCGCACTTGTGGCACTTGCCGCGGAAGCGCTGGAAGATGGCGTAGCCGATCATGCTTAGGAGTATAACAGCCATGACGACGATACCGGCAAGGGTTAGCTTCGCGAGGCTGTCATCCCAGGGCTTATTCTCAGTAGACTTAGCGGGTGCTGGCCAACCAGAGGGTAGACGTGGAACACCAGTCGTTGACGGATGTGCCATGGAGGATTCCAGGGATGTAGATGTAGTGGAAAGTGCTGCAGAAGACCCCAGTGACATAGACATGCTAGTCGCTGAACTAGGTAGAACAGTAGTTTTCGATACACTGGACGTCGGTTGAGGGACGATCTGGCTTTTGGTTGGAGTAGGGTTTGCTTGCGATGGGTAGACAGTAACGTACTCAATTTCGGTAACGATTACCATGTCGGCCATGTTTGCTGTAGGGTCTTCCAGAAGACTCGTTGTAGTTGAGACTGTACTTGTGAAAGATTCCAGCGATGCAAAGTTTGTTCAAAATCTGTGTTTTCCCTTTTGTGAAGTGGGGGGTTTGATATAGACCCATCCGTGGAAGGATGTAAAGCCACAGTGACATTGTCGCGTACCATGTGCATACACAATGCCTAACATTGTAACATGCTTCGGTCAAAAGTCACAATGTGGTTCATCAACATTGTGCTAGTGCCAGGAACATTGCTCTATTAGCACATGGTCAGCGGCTTTTGCAGACACACGTTTATCACATGATACTAGTAGTAAGAGTATGCAATTCACACGTTTCACGAGAAAAGGAATCTGAAATGTGCGAAGGGGGATCGAATCATTATATTTCTACTAAGCAACGACGATGGTACAGGAAACGAAACCAGAGACACACTTGACGAACTACAGATTTCAACCACAGCCAGCTGCATGTGAAACTCAACAATATATCATCGATTATGCCCGACGACCATAGTACACCTCAGTAGGCGAGGAAGGAGCCGGAATCTTGACTGGCACTGCCACACCAATGGAAGCATGAGTCGTAGCTGTGCTCGAAGACTCCCTACTACTCAGCTCCTGTACTCCAAGATCACAGCTTGCTGGCATCTTCTCGTTGGCCCGAGAATTTATCGGTGTAAGCTGCCGGGGACCATCGTTGACAGCGTTCTTTTCCAGGTCTGTACCAAAGGTTTCCTCTTTTCGCTGAATATGAGGCGCCCTACTGTAAACATATAGCAAGTGGGGAGTAGATGGCTGGCGCACAACAGGCCGAGTAGAGGCAAACCAGGCCTTTTGGTCAGCAAGTGCTTTCGCTTTAGCTGCCTTTGCTTCCCGATAGCTATGTAGCCAGGGAACAAAGCACTTTACAAATGCAAAGCCAATGAGTAGAAGTACTGCCAGGCTAATAACTCCGATAGCAATGATGCCGATGTAACTGTTCGACACGGGCACGTCTGAGCGCATGATGAGAACGATAGAACCGTCGTCGCGGATACGCACGCGAGGATATTGAGGTGGGGCAATCATGTTCAGGCTTTGAGATATGATTTGCTGTGGTGACAGAGTAAATCTGGTGAGTGCAGTTTTGCAGTATGTTACTTTGAGTGCGAAAGTAGTCGAGAGAACTGAAGGTGAAGGTTGGAAAGACTGTATAAGAACATCTTGCGCACAGACAGCACAATTTATCTTCACAATGGCCGATAACACAGTGCTTGTGTGATAACGTCGATATTACTCAACAGTGAACAGCTTCGACACACAGGCTGTCCGACTTGAAAGAACATGTTCATCGAAAGAAAGCATCGTTATCGATTCAAGTATTGAAACTTGGTTGTCATTCAGTGTAGTCGCGGTGACAGTTCGCTTGCTCTATTTGAAAAGTGCAAAGCACCTTCTCTTGCACCCTTTTCAACTAAGACGAGAAACGATCAAGAGCACTATCTGCAATCTAGTGAAGAGGCATCAATCATTTCACCTCAAGATTTCGGCATTGTGTACTGTGCTCGAACACGGAAAAGAAAATGATGATGCAAGTGCTATGTCCGATGTTCCTATTCAAACTACCACTAGCTCGTTGTCGTATATTTCCTTGCCACCTTTCCTACGGGGCGGACTAGAGACAGCGATCTGATTGACGTCAAGAGCCTTGAACAGAGCTGCCGAACTTCCATTAGAGACAAACCAGATCTTGAGAGCTGACTGGTGTTTCCTATGTACATTCTTGATCAGCAGCTCTATCAGGCGATCCAGCCATTTTTCGCTGCTCCGATACGTTCTGTCATCCAGTACGTCGATCTGGTCAATGATCAGTATAAGAACTGCGTGCTTGGTGGAACACAGTAAGGTGTCGAGAATCTGTAGGGCTTGACGAAATGTGTTGAGCGTCCCATCTAACGTTGACCAACTCTGACTGACAATCCACCCGTCCTCTTCTGGTATAACAGAGGGTAACAGCTCAATCAATTGACGGATGAGACTGTACATCAATGCGACAAGCTCGACTGTCTCTCGCGTGCGTCCTTTGGGCGGATCCGGTCCGTCGAGCGAGCAGGAATATGTGCACACTGCTATGCCATTTTCCCGAGCCACACGAGCGTAGTGGCTGGCTGCAGTCGAGTTCTCGTGGTCATTATCAAGCGCATCTGTTCCTGCTGTGTACAACATTTGAGATTCAGTCGCCATCACCCAAGACTTCATCCTATGTGCCACGCTTGAATTTACCATGAGACCTGAGCTCTCACGTGGTCGGCGCAATTGAGTTTTTGCCCGATCGAAGAAGTCTTCTAGTCTTGCTGATGCAATCAACATCGCGTCACGCGACTTTGGAGCAATTCCATCGACAGGATTGACCATAGAGATATTCTTAGCTGGAAGTGCACCCACCACCAGCGAGCGATCGGCCTGTTGAATTCTCTTTTGGTCTTGCTCAGAAGCGATCCGTCGCTGAACGTCACCCTCCAAGATCTCGCTCACTGCATACCCCATCTCCCGCTCTTGCATCTTCTGCCAGGTATCGAAAAGTGCCTGTTCCAAAAGCTTCTTATCCCACAACTCGTCGCGACGTCGTCCTTGCATTTCTTCATGGAAATCTTCATATCTGCGTTCCAAGATCGATCGTTGGGTACGGTCTCGATCTTTCAGCTCCGTCATAAATCTATCGAACTTTTCGTCAATTCCTTCAAGATATAACCTGTTGATCTGCGTGTCGGCCTGTGTCCGAAGCTCGGCTTCATCGTGAATGAGTCGGGAGAGTTTGCGGATCTCGTCGACCTGCTCATCGAAGAACTCTAGCAAATGCTCGTTAAAGCTACTGACTAGTCGTTGGATCGATCGCTTAGTGTACCAGCGGATAATCTCCCCGAGAAAGGAAAATATTTGACTGTACATTCGCCAAGCGTAGCACTTCATGTCATCATTTTCAAAAAGCCAGAGACGCTTCTCTATGGCCGCCACCGCATCGTTGATGTCAATCAATGCTTGTGGAAGTGCTTCCATGACTTTAGTATAGCTTTCCGACGCCTGTATGATTTATCAATACTAGTGCTTGACCAAATAAACCTGACTTGCACCTACCCTAAGAGCTGTCGAGAGAGCCCCGTAGAATATCGATACATAATCGTTGTTGGTTGGCAGCATCTTCAAGGCTGTGGAGTGAGAATTGACGGTGTTACAAAATCTTCGCAATTGATTGGTGGCGCGGCGGAATTTACCCGACTCTTGCTTTGTCTTGAGGCGACTAATCATACTCTCTACTGTCAATGAAACATCTTCCCAAGAATTCATCTTTTTGACTACGACATCTTTTGCTTGACTTTTCTGAATTTGTGCAGCAAAGTCACCCATGGCTTGCTCAAGCGCCTTTTTCTGTGCAGCAAGTTTAGCAAGTTCGCTCGGCCTGTGTACCAGGGTCGATTAGTTGGTGTCAACATGGAGACCGCGCCACGCAGTCATACCTTGTTGAGCTCAGATAAATTTCGATTTGTCGAATGCGCTTCTTCCGCTGACTCTCCTCCTGCTCAAAATGATTGATCATGGCTCTTTCAACCTCGGTGACCTCCTCGGACCCTTCCTCATGCTGTCTGCTCATCGAGAATACGCGCACAATCTCCCGGGGCTCGAAGTGTTCTTCATTATGCTCGTCAAATGTGGCCATATTCGACTACAATTGTTCAGCCTGGCAGGTAAGTCGCAACCTGCTTATTATCTACAACTCGGTTGAAGGCTATTCTTTGCATCACTGATACTGCACAGATTAACAAATTGCGCAGGCGCGACACGTGGAAGCGAATCAAACAAGATTAAGACTGCAGGGTTACTGACCGGAAACGCCACGGCGTCGGATTATTGGACACCAGAACTCAGCCTCGTGCGAAATGCAGCCGACCTTGAATCGACCCCTCTTCGGAGTTGCTGCTCAGTGGTCACTGGTCAGTGGTCACTGGTCAGTCACGTCAATGACCACCACACCTTTATCGAAGAGATTCCGCGATTTATCATCTGTGGGGGCTGTCCTGCGAAGGCTGAGACACGCATAGGCTAGTACTGCCAACTTAAACAAACAATCATCGACCTCACTGTGCCTTTTCACCCTCTAGCATCCTCACTGGAGCTTCAGCCTATTCTCTTGAAGCGCTAAAACCTCCCTCCACTAGCAATGACTTGAGTCATTACACAGCATATCCCTCATTAGCCACCTTATTGCCACCCTTGAGAAAAACCAGCCAAATATTTGTTCCATAGCGCTCGATCGCAGTCATGGAGCGACCAAAGGCATGTGCACTTTGTGTAAATCGATAGATTTTGTGCTAACATGGTCATTAGGCTCATCCAGGAGACTTCACATTGCTGTCGGCGTCGGACTCGAACTTGGTAGATACATCGGAGGGTGGTCCCAAAGATTCGGCCATAGGCATGTCCACGATCAACGATTTCCAGGCGGTCAGAAACGACCAAGCCAAAGTCAGCAAGGAAGAAGATGTTTCAATTCAGCAGTTGGACCTCCAGGAAATAGTTTACGAAATCAAATATCAGAGCGAGGATGGGGCGCATGTCTACAGTCGTCCTCTGCCGAAGCCAGCAAACGAGATCGAACAACCTCTTGGCGTTCAGCCGCCAGTAATGAAAGTCGTCGATGTTAGATCCACCTGGCTAAACAAGGAAGCTCCTGAATTCGCCGACAAGTCAATTCCAAACACAACCAACTACACAGTGCCTGCCACTGCACAAGAAGAAGGCAAAAGTCAATCAAGCACCATGGAGTTGAAGAAGGATGAGCATATCAAATTGCCACCTTTCAATTCACAGCTACGGTCGTATATTGAGATCACCTCTCCTTCGGTTCTACAAGCCCTTCGCTGTGTTATTGATTACGCACCAGGGCACAATTTCAGCGGGAGAAGTGCTACCTTCCACTGGCCATACCATCTCCTCATACACAACGACGAACCGCTAGCAGAGTATGAAAAAGCACTGAGTAGTGCAGACTGTACCACTGCAGCATGTCCCGGCAAAAATGCTAGTAGACACATCAGCATTGTCAGAAACTTTGTGAAAGACACTTTCGGCTCTGCAATTGAGGATGAACGAAAGAGACACGCTCGAGGCATGGTGACCTTTGAGATGTTGTGGTTGCTGTACAAGTCCGGTATCGATATGCTTGCTGATAAGTACAATATCGGCGACTATCAGCCATATGTTATGGGCTCACTCTCCTGCGTTGTTGTGGACGGCACAATCAGCTTTTACAATATTGGACTCTGGAATTTAAGAGCCAATACGCGATACATTGGTGCTAGCACCTATTACGCTACCGTCATGCCGTTTGCAGGAGAAGTGCCTATCACATCTCTGAAAGCATATCCTTTCAAACATCGTACTGACAGCAAACTCTGGGGAAGGAAGGACGATATTCGAGCCTATTTTGAGACACGGGGCACGACATTCTTCAAGTTACGACAAAAGGGTTCCTGGGAATTCAAAGGATTAACAACAACGACTCCACGGCGCCCGGTATGGTCCATAGCTGGTTTGAAGGGCGGCATTATGCTAATCCAGTCTAGATCGAAGGGCTCGTGATTTCAGATCCGGACCAGTACCACGCAGACACAGCAGAGCAGCTTGCTCTTGACCCTGATTTTCAAACTCCAAATGACATGCTCTTTGACAGGCGTTGTTGCGAGAATTGTCGCAAAGTCATCAAGTCACAACGTCGACCTTTCAAATTCGATGGCTACTCTAGCATCAACACGCGTCGAACAACATCGCTCAAGAGTCATCAATACTTTCTTTGCGATTACAGCGCAGTAGCTTATGTGCTCAAGCAGCGCAAGTGGAGTACAACTCCCGTCCTAAAGCCTCACACATTCGTGACTAACGAGCATGTAGGTGACTTGGAGGTCACTGGCTTCCGGCCAGCGAAATACGACAACAGCATGCTCGACACCTTGGTCTTAGAGGACCCTCATGTAAAGGAACTTGTCCGGAGTCTGACGAACAAGTATCTCCTCGGACTCAAAGCCGAGGCCGCACGAGAAGCTCATCTGGGGGAGAAAGAACCCGCTTCGCAAGATACAGGACTCAATATCGCGTGGTCGCCAGATTTTGTCAAAGGTAAAGGCGAAGGCCTGATCTTCCTCCTACATGGCAAGCCAGGCGTTGGTAAAACGTACACAGCAGAGTGCATCGCAGCCAACGCAGAACGTCCATTGCTCACAGTCACCTGTGCCGATATTGGAACAGATCCCCAACAAATCGAAAGCAACCTGATTGTATTCTTCAAGCGAGCGAAGTCCTGGAACGCAATTCTCCTCATCGATGAAGCCGACATCTTCATGGAGCACCGTCGTGTGCAAGACATCGAGCGAAACAGTTTGGTCGCCGGGTTTCTGCGTGCCATGGAGTATTACCAGGGCATTCTGTTCTTGACGACAAATCGAGTAGGCATGTTTGACGAAGCATTCATATCAAGAATCAACCTCACAATATACTATCCGCCATTCTCGACCAAGGCAAGAGCGGAGGTATGGGAGTCATTCTTCAGCAAGTTGGAGCGAGAACGAGAAGGAAAGATTCGCGTGCACAACAACACACGTGCATATGTTGAGGAATCGGAAGAGTTGAATGCACTCCAGTGGAATGGGCGAGAGATCAGAAACGGTAAGTGTCACCCGCAACTTTGCGCATAGCAAGCCTGATGCTGAGCAGCTTTCCAAATTGCGGTCGCGCTAGCGGAGACAGAGGGCGAGAAGGATTCGAGAGGCAGCATTATAATCAAGAAGGAACATATACGAGCTACAGTGGATATGTCCAAGGCTTTCAAGAAGTACTTGAGAGAGTTACACAACAAGGACGAGGATGCGATGGCCGCGGTGAGGGGTAACCGGAACGACTCTAGATCCATCTTGAACTCATACGAACATCGGGAATACCGCTGATCGTTCAGATGTTGTCATTGCCCTCCAACCATTATACTCCGAGCTCTGAATATAGAAGCGGAGCTCTGGATATAGAAGCGGAGGATGATAGATTGAGCATCCAAACATGCATTTACGTACCATAACATACTGAAATTGTATCTTTTCGCCGTAGCACTACACTTCGACCAGACATCTTTCTTACACGCATTCACAAGCTCCCTAACAGCTCCATTCCCGAACGGCTGCTGTTGCGCTACAAAGAAGCTAGCAACACCCGCCTTCCTATTCACTCACCACGCGATGCTCGACGTACCACCTCACGTGAGCATGCTCCCAATCTAGAGTATGTCAGATGGCATGCAACTTCAGGAGCATCGTTGTGCCCTCAGATTCAAGTCCAAGTTTGGGTCTGATTTTCTCAGAGATGGTCCCTGGCTTCAGGAGCTTCGGGGTGTCAGAGATCAAGTCTGCCAGCACGGCGACGATAGCATGCGCGGTCGAGGGAAACCACCACCCCCATCTTGATCCTCGTCATTGTCGAATGACCATTCATTGCGAGGCTCCAACATCTCATCCGCTTTCCGCGTGGCCCTCCCTGTATTGCTCATACATCATACTCGGGACGATGCTCAAGGTGCAGAGCGTTATCAAGAAATTGGAATGGAGCGCAACAACCGAGCGGTTTCCAGATATTCTCGACAAAGTAGTCCCCTGGCGATATGCCATTATGGAGACGGCTGACGACCGCACCGGCCCAGTTTAGACTGCAGTCGTACAGTC
This sequence comes from Phaeosphaeria sp. A1 3.1a, assembly GCA_003501895.1. Taxonomy (NCBI): domain Eukaryota; kingdom Fungi; phylum Ascomycota; class Dothideomycetes; order Pleosporales; family Phaeosphaeriaceae; genus Phaeosphaeria; species Phaeosphaeria sp. A1 3.1a. The sequence continues at coordinate 33,218 of QVXC01000241.1, forward strand.
AGCCGGTGCCTGGTTCGAAGAAGAGTAGTATATTGAACCGCTCCATCACTTTCTTGGTGGGAGACGGCTGAAAGCGTCGGCGCGTGGTTGAACAAGCGGTTAGGTGAATGGAAAGCCAAGGCCCGATGCATGGCTTCATAGATGGCGAGCGATGATCGCGGTCTTGCTCTGCTCGTATATCAAGTACGTCCCCGAAACTTCTGATGGATCTGATTCTTCATTAAGTTTGGGTAGAATTGGGATATGTAGACTCGGACATCGCTGACATGAGACAAAGTCTCGCGTGTGGTATTGAAAGGAAGTTGTGGTAAAAAAAGGGTGTTCCTGAACTCGAATCGAGTGAGGGAGCACAATCTTACACAGCCAAGATTTCTTGTTGGCGATCTCTAGTTCTTGTTGTGCTGCTATTGCCCGGCTATCAGGTCTCGCCTCTAATGTCTTCAGCATCGTCCTCTAGTACAGTCTCTGGTACCACCGCACTCGCGGCCCGCAAAGTCACATCACCAAAATCGTATTTTTTGCTTACTGCGAAAGGCTCTGGACCTGTTGTGCAACACAACGATGTAGGGCCGAGATGACTCTGAAGGTTCGCAGCTGTGGGCCTTGAACTCGCATGTTCTGACATCATCTTTTTGATAATCGATGGTATTGAGGCGTTTCCAACCCAGTAACGTGGAAGTGATTCTTCGACCTTTGATATGAGTTGAATATGTGCCGCGTATAACGTTTCGTAATCGCGACCTCCCTTGCGAGTCTCGAGGAGTGCTTGTCTTCCAATGGTAAGAAACGTGAGCATCTCCAAGAAGACGCAGCCTAAACTGAATATATCGGCCGCAAACCCGCGCTTGGCCTGGCGGACAACTTCCGGAGCAGCGTACATTCTTGTGAACGCAGTGTAAGAATCGGTTTCGACTTCAGCAGCCGTAGTGTAGGATCGTGAAATGCCGAAATCAGCAAGGTAAACCTTGTATCTTACTTGATCTGCGCAGATTTGATCCAGCTCCCAGTCTGCTGTATGCTCCTCACTTATCGCACGTTGTTCGACCAGAATATTCGTAGGCTTGATATCCATGTGTTTGATAAGTTTTCCGTGGATGAAAGCGAGTGTACTTGTGAGACACTTGAAAAACTGGCGCATTGCTTGTTTCTTCTGATAGAGGATACGATTCTCATCAGGAAGTAACCCAGCTTGATCTAGACCGTTGTACTCTTCCATGAAAGTCTCCAGATTGTATGCGGTTGCAGGATACAGGAGTATTGATAGCTCTCTCTTGATCACATACGTTCCTACACCACGGATGACGTGTGCATGACTCAGACGTTGTAGATGGGCCACTTCCTCAATCATCTCTCCGCGTTTGACTTTGTAGTTGCACTGTATTCTCTTCCGTGCTAATACAATCCTCTTACAACGGACTTGGTCGACTAGTGCGGTCGCTGAGTGGCCCAGTACCCCCAAATGGGTAAGCAAACCGTCGGTTGTTGCTTTGTCGTTTGGCGCAAATTCGACATGTTGACCACGTCCAGATCAATTTGTTTCATCAAATTTTGAGAGTAGAAATTTTCGCTCGAACAAAGTCTATTGCCAAGGTGTTTGCTTGGTAGACCCAGATATGGATGAGACTCTGGAATCTCTAGAGTAGGCTGTTTGGCGTGATTTTGTTGTGAAAAATGATCGGAAACTAGTCAGACTCGTCCTGTCGGAAACAATGGAATAATGCCACGAGCTTCTTCGTGATTGTGCATCATTAATGAGCTGCTGATCATTTCCAACACTACTGACATGATCATGACTTGAGTCCGCAATGCCGTGGACGCTGGACGGCCGCGCTGCAACCGGCGCGGAAGCGGATCCCGTATCGACTGCATTAGAGATTGCCGTGGCATCAGCCGCTGGAATCTCTTCGTCAATGCAGGAATATCTTCTGTCAATACGAAGTCGCTGCAGTGTGTCAGTAAGCGGCTCTAACGCATGGGGCGATGGGCAGACCTGGGCAGCATCATGCTGCCACGTTTGGTGCCCATGAGTTGACCAACGTGGACGCAATAATGCCAGGTGGGGACACCGAGACTTTCCGTCCCCAAAAATATGTGATGTAGGTCGGCCAGGTGAATCTGCAATATACAGGATTCTCAGCCTGATGGGTCAATAGGGGACGCGTGCTTTGCAGAGTCGTTCATTCGAAACACGAAACGTGTGATGTGAGTGTACTGAGCGGGTTCCCGACTTTTGGCTAGGTTCGTTGGTAAGGAATGAGCTGTAGCGACGATGAGGATGCATGAGAAGTGCGGTGCTTGACGAGGCCAGGTAGATGCATGTGCCAAGGTAGTTCATGCGCGTGTGGGCCAATCGATCATGAAGACGACATCAGCCCCCACCTAGCTGTACGAAGAGCGTCGTGGGTTGTGCCCGAGCACAGCTAGCCTTGAGCCTTTCTTGTCAGCTGTCGCTCCCAATTCGCGATGAAGTTACTGGTAAGATTCCGCATTTCCATCGTGTACACAGACTCCGGATCCTCGAGCTTCTTCAACTCATAGCCTCGGTTTGCCCAGATTGTCGCCGGCTCCCAGTCCTCCACCCTCGCATGGCAGATAGCTGCGACACGATAAGCTTTGGCGAAGTAGTCAGCCAAACCCTCTTGTTGCACCAGTTGTGTAAGCTGTAGACTGGCTTTCGCATTGTTCCGAGCTTGCTGACGAGCTTTCGTAGTCTTGGGCGGCGTAAGGGTCAGTTGAGGCTCGAAATCAACAAAGGCCTTGTTGATGGTCCGACGCCGGTCATCGCTCGTTTCCTTCGCAGCATGTTTTTGCGCGCAAGCTTCGCATGTGCACTTGAAGCCGTAGCGGTCCAGATGTTTTTGTCGCTGTTCTTGCGTAAGAAGCAAAGGAATGTACGAGACGAAAATCTCCTCGCCTCTCTCAATCTTTCGCGTGGCGTACACAATGCGCTTGTTCAGCTTGTCGCTCCAGTAATAGCTCGAATTGGGACGGCAGGAGTGATTGATCCGCGCAATCTTGGGGAAAAGTCCTATCGCAGTGCCAGAGTTATATGCGTTGGTCCGAAAGATGATGCCCAGCTTGTCCATACTCTCCTCCTCCTTCGGCGTCGCATGGTATGTCAAAGACATGATGTCTTCTCGTGCGGCTTGAGAGAGTGTATCGAACTCTGCGCGCACGAGCTTTGAGACGGCACTCATGGGATATCCAGTTCCTTTGACGAACTCGGGAGGCACGATTTTCAGTGCTGGTGTCTCGCGCATAACAATATCGCCAATGTCCAGGTCATGAGCTGCGAAAACGCCCAGGCCTTTGCCCTCGCTCTGCTCGACCATATATGATTCCGGTGGACCGACACAGGTTCCTAGAGTTGCTTGCCATTCTGGTAGACTAGTCGTGGAATGAGCAATACTGAGAGGTAAGGAAATTACTAAAGATAGAAGGCTTTGTGGCAACATGATTAGACAAATAGGAGATATTGAAATATTGGGCGAAGGTCTTATTTCCACGTCTCGAGGCAGTTGGACCTTTTGAATGCGGTTGTGTTCCCGTTCGCGAACCGTGTGAAACGCGTTTCAGGTGGTAAGCGTCGCAGCATGTTGACCCTGATGATGGTTCGCACCGAGGATGAAACTCGATAGCTGCATGGACACATTGAGGCACAGTGCGATGGCAGCATTTTCGGACAGGATGTTGTTGTTGGACTAATTGTTTTGTGGTTACCCTGTCACGTGCCTGTCCTACAATGAGGTCCGTTATCGGTATCGCAGAACCGATGCGCGGAACACCACCGCAATGAGAACATGGAACGATTTGGTGTGGATAATCATTCAGACCAATACAGCCTCTCTTTTGAAGATTTTTTGATCCTTTTGCGAAGTTAAAAGCGTCAATGAGGCCATGGAGGATGTTGATCTGATGTTCTATCGCAATTGCTCTTGGAGATGCCGCGGCTTTCCGCCCGCATTTGTTTGCCGACGCGTCTTCGGAACCCTTCCCCAACCACTTCCCCGCGCAAGGGTGGGGCAGCGGTTGTTGAAGAATGACCGCCGTCATGGGTCGCACGAAGGTTACATTGGAGACGTTGTTTGTCTCTATCCAGTTCGACTTTCTACCTTTGACCTGACCCATCCTGTCACGTCTCGAATCACCACACTTCAGGGGCTAATAGACGTTCAATATGGTGTATGTCACGATCCCCACTCTATGAAATGTAAGACCTGACAAGGTGTAGCTATACCGCATCATTCGCGTTCTTCGAAGCGCTATGGGAATATGGTGTCTCACATGTGTTTGTGAACCTTGGGAGCGATCACCCGTCTATCATTGAAGCTATCGTGAAGGGCCAAAACGAGAAGAAGGGTCAATTCCCCAAGATCATCACATGTCCAAATGAGGTATGTATGCAATGCATGTATTTTTTCCAATACTAATATGTGTAGATGGTCGCTCTATCAATGGCCGATGGCTACGCTCGATCCACCGGTAAACCTCAATGCGTGATTGTACACGTCGATGTAGGGACCCAAGGCCTTGGTGCCGCAGTACACAATGCCTCCTGCGGACGCGCGCCTGTTCTGATCTTTGCCGGCCTTTCTCCATTCACTATTGAAGGCGAGATGCGCGGGAGCCGAACGGAATACATTCACTGGATACAGGATGTACCAGATCAGAAGCAGATCGTGGCACAATACTGTCGGTATACTGGCGAGATCAAGTCTGGGAGGAATGTCAAGGTATGATAGGATGAAAATCTTGCGGCCAAAGCCTGCTGACAAACGAGCAGCAAATGGTCAATCGAGCGCTATCATTCGCTATGAGCGACCCCAAAGGTCCTGTCTACCTTTATGGCGCACGAGAGCCCATGGAAGAGGACTTGACTCCATATAAGTTGGAGCTCGAATACTGGCAGCCCGTTGAGCCCGCCGCTCTCCCGCCCAAGGGTATCAAAGCCATTGCCGAAGCACTCGCGAACGCGCAGGAGCCCCTCGTCATTGCAGGATATACTGGCAGGAATCACGCCTCTGTGCATGAACTTGTTCGGTTGGCAGACAACATCAAGGGGCTACGCGTGCTGGATACTGGAGGGAGCGACATGTGCTTCCCAGCAAATCATCCCGCGTGGCTAGGCTTACGATATGGCAACGACCCAGCCATCAAGTCAGCAGACGTCATCCTGGTCATTGACTGCGACGTGCCCTGGATCAATACCCAATGCCAACCAAAGGACACCGCCAAGATCTTCCACGTCGATGTCGATCCTCTCAAGCAGCAAATGCCCGTATTTTATCTCAACGCCATACAACGATACCGAGCAGATTCATGCACCTCGTTAGACCAACTGAACGGTTACATTGAGTCAAATCTGAAGGACAAGCTATCGAGCCAAATGTTCTCCCAGCGTTGGTGCGCCCTGCAAGATTCCCACAAGAAGAAGCTCGAATCCATCGCTGCCGAAGCCAAACTCGACGAGCAAGGACATTTTGCTACTCCATACCTTTGCTCGCAGCTCAAGAAGCTCTGTCCCAACGACACCATCTGGGCTGTCGAGGCAGTGACCCAGACAGGTTTTGTAGCCGATCAGATTCAAGCGACACTTCCCGGCTCATGGATCAACTGCGGAGGCGGTGGTCTCGGCTGGAGTGGCGGCGGCGCACTGGGTATCAAACTCGCGACCGAAACTGAAGGCAAGAAGCAGTTTGTGTGCCAAATCGTGGGCGATGGTACATATCTCTTTTCCGTTCCTGGATCCGTCTACTGGATAGCGCAGCGCTACAAGATTCCAATCTTGACCATCGTCCTCAACAACAAGGGGTGGAACGCACCGCGGAGGTCTATGTTATTGGTACACCCTAATGGCGAGGGTTCCAAGGTCAGCAACGAGGAGCTCAACATCAGCTTTGCGCCCACGCCTGACTACTCTGGTATCGCGAAGGCGGCCTCCGGTGGTGAGATCTGGGCCGCACATGCAAGCACGGCAGAGGAATTGGGCAAGCTGTTGCCTGAAGCGATCAAAGCTGTGCTTGATGGGCGTTCGGCGGTATTAGACGCGCATCTGGAAGGTCCGGAAGGGAAATATGGCGGTGGTAAGGCAAGGCTGGGATAGAAAAGAACAGCCTAGATCGTCGAGATGCTGTAGCTTGCTCGATTAATGCCGTTTAACACTTACATATCGTTTGCTTGTGCTCGTGTTTTCCAATCAGGTAGGCGCGAAGGCATGCTAAGCCCAACGCGCGCAGGCGTCTCTCAGTGCACTTCACCTCAACCACGACTGACCACTGACGCGCAATTGCTACACTTACACCGAGCGCGTCAAAGAATGGCGCCAACAACGTAAGACGGTCACGCCGATATCTAGGCAGCTCGCTGACCACCATAGTCGCGCTGCCGCACGGCGCCGCGGCAGGATGCCCTCAGCAGCGAACATGCCAGATCAAGCTCGCCGCCCGAAAAAGAAGCAAGTTACACAGCCGCTTCCCATGGGTCAAATCGGCTATCTGACAGACGACTTGTGCCGCATCCTTGTTCTTCCCGCAGGTAAGTTTTGAATATCTTGCACCACTCATCCAAAACTTAAATCTGCTAGAATTGCGCAACCGCATCTATGAATATGCTGCCGAAGACTTGGACGACCTCAAATACGCGCCCCAGGTCGCGCGCAAGGCGTGTAAACCATGGGCTGTGCGCATCTGGCAATTCTTCGGTTTGACACAGACGTGCAGACAGATTCGTGCAGAATTTGGTCCGATGTGGCTACTCAAGCTCAACGTCTGATCCGACATTCGCACACTCAACGAATTCATAGTCACCTTTGTTGCCGACGCACAGCGTTTGAAGTTTGCTCCAAGACGAGTGCAGGTCGTGTGGGATACCGGCATGCACGACAACCAGGGCGACAAGCATGACCTCACACGTCTGTTGCAACTACACACTCATAACGTGTCGCACTCTATTAGTGTCATCCCAGAGAGGCTTGTTGACGGTACAGGACCGGATGGCATATGCTGGTATTGCTTTGGAGAGTTCGAGGCGGAAAACCGTGGAGAAGATGACTTCGAAAACTGGGTCGAGAGCTGCACATGCGCCCCAGAGGACTTGGACCACGACGAATGGGTAGCATACTCGAACGAGCTTATCGGTCGAACAGATATTCTGCTTGCTATCATTCGCCACAACAACAAGGCTTGGCAGCAAGACATCCGCTCCGAATTGATCGAAGTACAATGCATCTTCGGCAAGTCTGCGGAGCCTATCACTTTTCACATTCTTGTTAAAGAACGTTTTTGCGAGTTCGAGGGGGACGGCGACGCTTTGGTACATGCTAGAAGAGCTCAGGAGCTCCTCCAAAAATGGGGCATCCTCGACATGGCCCCCGCCGACATGGCCTTCGTGGTAGCTTTCAAGGTCGAGCTGAAAGTGGAGGAGAACGGATACGAAATGGTCAGTACGGAAGTCCGCGAAGTGCATATCAAGAAGGCAAAGTCAGGCTGAAAGATTAATGGCGGATGGTCAGCACAACGATAAGGGTCGCGACCGAAAAGCTAGTATAGCAGAAGAATCACCGCCTTAAACACCTCAGCATACATATTTTAGTATTACGGCAATACGAAGTGTATGAAATTAAGAGGAAAATAGATTTGAGAACAAAAGGGATGGATCTTGCGACAAGTGTGAAGGAGATACAACCCTTATCTGAAATACACGATGAAGACCATAGGGTAAAGGTGGTTGTTGCTCATAGATACATTGTTGCTCATAGATACATTGTTGCTCATAGATACATGGGACTCCTTCACGAGAGAGCTAAGATGTAACCATATGTTCTACAAATAATGGTTTGCCAGAACTTTACAAGATCTCCTAGGTTTGAGTGGCATTCGCCTGCGCAGCTGCCTTCGCAAGTGCAATGAACGGATTCGGCTCATCAACCTCACACAATGTGTCAGGGGGCGGAAGCGTCCCATCCTCCATGTACTGCATCTCGTACTTCGAGACACATTTCGATGCCTGGGAGTGAGCACTGTGCTGTAGAACTATGTTAGTATTTATTGCTGAGAAGAAACATTGCATCTGCACTTACGCCGCTATTGTTGAATACCAGAAGTCCCGAGCCAGGGAAATTTTCATGCTCCTCTTGCGCATTTGCCAACGGCGTGATTGGATCTGCGATGCCGTTGACGTACAGGATTGGGACTTGCTTTCCGTTAAGCTTTGGTACACCTAAAGTCATTAGCATTTGCAAGGTCGCAAATGAATAGAAAGAGTTTGCTCACCATCGAAGATCTGACTGTCGGGTGCTGTGATATTCATCTGACTACAAATCGGCCCAGTGGTGCTCGCGACGTTCAGGCCCGTGTAGCTGCTTGCATTGTAGAATCTGTGCACATAGTCTTTGAAGTCGTCGAAATCAGTCAGGTTGGTCCGTCGGTTTCCATCAAGACAAGTGATCAATGCTCTCGACACGCGCTCATCTTGGGGTATGCCGAAGCTGGTAAGCTGCGCCTGAAGAGACGTTGTCTGTATCAGACTATAGTTCCCCGTTTGGAGCTCCGTCAGGAGGACGTCCAGTGATGCGAAGAGGGTTGGGGCCAAGAGGTACGCGGATGTGAATACAAGAGTGAGAAGATTCTGCCACGTCAGGACGTGCGGGTTGATGATCGATCCACCCTCAGCGGCATCGATTATGGCGTCAGACAACGGATCTCCAAGACCGATCGGATTTTCTTTCAGATGTTCAAGCATGCTCAAGTAGCGCTGCTCAAGCTGCTGCCACGACGTGGCATTTTGGCTGAAGGCGCAGAGCTCTGGACCGGCCTCGAAACATCTCTGGAACCAGAAGCGAGCGGCTTCGTCGCCGTCGGCCAGCGAACCCTCCCAATTGGCGGTGAACTCATTCTCCAGGCTCAGGACGCCGTCAAGGATCATGCGCTCGACGCGATCTGGGTAAAGTGCCGCAAAAGCGCCACCAAGAGCGGTGCCATAGCTGATGCCATAGTACCATAACTTGGCGCTCTCGGGGCTTTCACCAGTATCCTTGGCTCGTAGTTGAATGTAGTGAAGCATGTCCTGCGCCGTGGCAATAGTGCCAGCATAACGTGCAGTGCCGTTAACGGAGTATGCCCGCGAACACCACTTGCCATATTCCAGGATGGACTGATGATTGATCTTGAGCTCATACTCGTGCGCAATGTCGGGTGGTGTAAAGACATCTGACATGAAGGCGTTGCTCGCCGCTTTCGATGTGTCTGCAAAGCAGTCTCCATTGGGCCCACTGTATTTAGTACCGCGAGGGTCGATGCCGACTAATGCGTACTTCGTCCCAATCTTTGCCCGAATGCTCGCGGAGCCCAACATCACGAAATCGACGGAAGATCCACCAGGTCCTCCCGGGTTGATAAGTACTTCTTGTGCATCTGCAGTCTCGCCTGACTGTTTGATAATGCCGAGGTTCGTTGTGCCGGCGGAAGCGTCGGTGTAGTCCAGTGGCACCTCAAGCAAGGCACAGGTACTGCAAACAATGGTAAGTATCCTGCTTCTACAAATATCGATAGACTCACAAGTTCTTGTAACATGGTTTCCAGTCAAGCTGAGCGCTTGCCGTCAACTGCTACCGTTAGCTTCTGCGCAAAGTGATGAGTTGGGAACAATGAAATGTGCGACATCGTTCTCATTGTACTGAGGTCCTTTCATTTGCTTATGACCAAAAGTGCACTCCTAGGGTGGCTTACATTTGTGAAGTCATACTGGACCCCTGTGTTGTTCGCCCTCGCAGCAAGTGGACTTGCGTCGACAGGCAAAAGCACAGTAATTGCAATAAGAGCGGATTGGATTGTTGGTCTCATGACTGCGCTGCTGAAGATGATGCTTATGACCGGATCCCAGGCTTTATACGATGAGACTCATCACAAGGCTGGTGCATTGAAAATGATGTCGATGTTGCCGTGCCTCATTTCAAGGCCCCCCGTGTAGGTAGAATATGGCTTAGGTCTGGACGCCTTACACGATTATTGTTGGATTCGTAATATGATCAGGTGCGGAATCTATTCCTCTCTACATTTGTCGTCGATTTGCGACGATCTTAGTGCGTGCGCATCACAGTGCGGCTGTGCGCTCGCGTGTCGGCGAGGCATATCTTCCCGATCCAGTATGTATGTTGCGACGCGAGGCTTAACGTAGAGTGGCTGAGGACCCGCACAGCAAACAGGTTTGTCAAGGTCCCCGAACTAGCGCATTTCTCGGGTCCTACACCGGTGTACCTAATTACTACGTTAGGGGATTCTATCTGGCGTGTACTATCTGTCTTGGCCATACAAATGTCTGAAAGAGGCTAATCGACATCCGATTCGGCACGATTAAGAAATTGAACAGAGCTGTCAGCCAGTCAAGTTAACGTGCATCACATCGCATCACGTTGAGTCATATAATCCAGAGATCGGGATGTGGGAGACGGTCATCTGGTTCATAGGTCTCCAATATCGCTGTCCCTCAGAGCACTTAATGAGAAGCCCAGCAAATTCGACATCAAGCTCTATCATGTCTCGTAAGCTGGTTAAATATTCTTGTATTGCCACATTGTGTTGTCATTTTTCAGGCTGGAACTAAAGAATTTCAAAACTTCTTTACATATTCAGCGTTTTTATACTCAGAATTCGATTCGTACTGTTCCTGTAGTAAGAACGATGATAGTTAAATCGATACACTGTACCCTAAAATTCGACTTGAGTCGCATCTGTCCCACGCTAGTGAGATAAATATGCGATACGAGTCAGCAGACGAGTAAGAAGAACCACTTTTGTTACATCAGAAAGCAGCAAATTGATAACGCACTCAATTCAAGGTCCGGTGCTTGCCCTTACCCTATGGAGATACTATATAAGATAGAAATACAACGACTCACCCCTCGTTCAACTCTCCCGCCGCAGCCCAGCTCACATTTACACCCGCTCTCGTCCAATGTCCGCTACCGGCTCTGGCTTCTCCATGTCCAGATCCATATCCGTCCAGTGCACCCTCCCCATCTCCCATTTTTTTCCAATCACTCCGATAGAATTGAATGAGCCAGGCGATCGCACCGATAAATGGTAGGCATAACATGATGATGCCTAGGGCAAGGAAGCCTTGATAAGATTTCCAAGCAGCTGTGCTGCGATTGAGTGGAAGATGGGAGTGCGGATATGTGAAAGTCGTGTTTGTGGTCTCAGAGTGGCGGCCGTAGAGCTGGAGTGGATGCTGTTGGTACGTACGGGAGATTGAGCTGTATGTGCTAGCGATATGCTTGTCTTGATGGGCGAATGGGATCGCTTGCGTGAGAGTGGCGGATAGTGCGATCGTGAGTATTTGACACAGACCGCTCACGATTGTTTTCGTGGTTTTATGGTATCTTGGGGTGATGTGTGATCTGTGCTTCCGGTGTTTTGCTGTGAGCACTTGATAGACGCATGGGACTCTACACTGAGAGGGGATGTTATAGCCTGGAGATGAATACTGTGCTAAGGACAACGGGGACAAGGAAACGAGACTGTGTAATCACAATGTATCTCGCTACTGTACACAGAATATCGGTAGAGGTGAGGTCCAGCAGTGTAGTTATTGTATAGCTGATGGTTTGAATGTGACCTCTCTGATCGGCATCTATTACTGACGAGTATGCAACTATCTCCCCCCCACAAGAGTTGTGCGCACGACAAGAGGCTCTTGGTTCAATTGCGAAGTTCCACCTTAATCAGCATCGCAACTACGATTACATGTCCCAAGTCGACATGACGAGCATTTGATTCCCAATCCTTGTCGACCTGTAGTAGCTACGACCCTGCTACCCTGGTAGTCTTCTTCCGGGACAATCGGCTGAAAGCTATGCTCGATAGCCATCTCGCGCTGGGCCGAAGCATGAAATATATGACCATCGTTATGATGTTTGAATACTCCTACGTAGAGGTCGTGGAGGACTACTGACGGGTGTCGCCTCATCCACTGTTGTGTTACTCACCATCCCGATAACATTGTTGGGTGCCGTCTTTAAGCTTGTGATTAGCGAATTTTGCTACTGGATACTGTCCACCATATCAGTGACGAGCTAGCGTAACTAGTTTCTGTGGTTTTCAATAAATGTTGGGGGTTGGCTGTGACTAAGACTCACTTAATGCTTCTTAGCATACGTCTGGGGTTTGAGGACGTTGCGATTAGGATCACTGAAGCAGCTGAGTAGGACTTTCGCAACATTGCTCCTCGAATAATGCGCCATGATAAGTAACTAAGAAGACAACCGTGTTGCGTCAGAAGAGCAGAATGAAGGAAGGAAGGAGCAGAGACACAAGGCGAGAGATTCACACCCCCGAGAGCGCCAAGGATTCGAGCAAGCGTCCAGCCGAATTGATCAAAGGTGGCTGTCTATTGTACAAGCATGGCTGGCTTAGCTTGACACTGGTCGATGTTGTGTAACATGAACAGCACAACATCATCGTATAGATCCCTGATCTGATACGTGAGGGAACAAGAAATTAGGTCTGATATATGTTCTTATTACTCACAAAGTCTACAGCGATGCGCAATAACGCGAACTCGTGAATATCCTTGGACAAACTGCAGAGCGGACGACCGTTATCCTAGAGCACTGTTGACACGGCAAAGGTGTGTAGGGTTGAACTAAACATACAATCACGATCGTTGCAACGAGGGTTGAGTGTACTGGCTTGGTTTGGTTACCTGCTATAGAAGGAGCTACGCATAGGTTATATAGTCTTACGCGTTCCTTGCGTTTCACGTGTGTACCACATTGCGCACGCACCTGTGTCGCGCGCACGTAAGTAGCTATACCTACTATAGCTAGGCTGAGAGGGATTCACTCGTACATGAGTGACTTCCCTCAAGCATTCACTGTCCGCTGCTCCAGCTCCCAACAAGCACATTTACGTAGATATTCTGCAATATCACAAAGTCTTTCAGCCTTCCAGTGGCTTTTGCCAACGTGAATAAGCCGTAGAAGGGGGTCTAGAAAGTGCGTGGACCATCTAGATAGACACGTTCGCAGATAATCAAGAGGGCAGGCTGAATATATTCAAGAAATGCCATGTAGTTCATCATAAACTTAACACTAGATGATCAACGCAGACCTAATGTGACTGATGGTAACAACGAGTCTTTACACTAGGGTCCATGATTGTGGTATTGTTAAAACCAAATTGCATGTCAACACTTTCGAGAATTGTTATTACTTCTGAGAGCACTCTGTGTTTGGATCACTGTCTTCCGGTGCATATGAACGTAAGACATGCTCTTCTGTAGGGTTTTTCAAGGCTTTCGTGGTGAGCAAGCAATCTCGAGCTTTTCGCCCTCATGCTGAAACAGCCCCACACCCCAAGTTCGACAATCGATGACCTTCTGTGGAATCCAGCTTCCTCAAACCTTGTGTTTTTCTGTACCCCGTGCGCAAACCACATCTTCCCAGGTTCCAGCCGCAGCAGGTCCACGAATCTTCTTCAGTCTTGCTCGAACATGAGCTCAAGACGAAGGGTTTCTGTTCGCATCACAGTAAGACTGGTCTTTCTTGCGGCACTCTGAACAACTCTCTTCAACGCCATGTTTTCCAACGCCATATCTGTTGCTGGAGCCCTGACTCTGGCCTTTCAGGTCGCGCTTCCATGGCTCAAGGTGCATGCTTGGGTGATACACAACACATCGGGTACCCTTCCTCGAGCAATAAATGCAAGGCAGAACTGCCTCCACGCCAAAGAGTTCGCCCTCAACCACTGCAGCGTGTGCTATACGCCGTCTAAATTTTGACCGGAGGTCATCGCTGCTGGGATTCGTGTGCGAAGAGGGTGTTGTGTTGGTAAGTGCCTTCTGGTAGTCTTCCAAATAATTCTGTGCTGTAGCCCTTCCCAGCAAGGCACGATATCTTGGGGCCATGCACTGAGCACGAGCGACAAGCATCTCTGCTTCAGTGCTAGATGGCTCAGCCTGTGGCATCCGAGCCATCCTTTGATATTGAGAGGGTTCCTCTGTGTGTTACTCTGCCGTAGCACCCGGCGACAGTGCAGGATGTCCCACTCCTACAGACCTCACACGAGTCGCTTGTTGGGATGCTCGCTTACGTGAAGCAGAATGCTTGGGTGCCCGGCGTTGAGTGACACGCTGATTGCTGTGATCGAATGCGCGGCGATTGACAGGCATCCGACCCTCGCTCTGAGGTCGGTCACTCATAGAGTCCAGTAGCTGAAGCGCCCTCACAAGCGGCTGTCCAAGACCAAGAGTATCTTGATAGGACTGGGCTGGAGTTCCGTGGTCCCTCGGCGAATGTTCGCGCTGATGGCCAACTTCGGGTGATTGTGGGGTCTGGTATTGGTCATCGACCACATCCTCACGGGACATAGCCGGAGTTCCTTCCTGCACACGTTCGCTCGGTGCCGGCGAGGGGTTGCGCTGCCGAGCAGCTTGTGGTATCTGTGAAGGTTGGGTGTCTTCGATGTTGATGGCCGTCGACGCATTGAAACCGGCTGGAGTGTCATCGGGGTCTGATGGCCCTTCTACCTTGATACGAGTGGCACTGATGGCCTTGAACCTTGCTGTTAGCTTACACTGTCCCGTGTAGATCTGGACCTGTCTCAGGCATAAAATGTGCGTGAAGGCTCATCGTTTGTCCGCGGACATAAGGCCTTGCAAAGTATGCACCTCTGTCGTAAGAGACGTCGTCGAGCTCTTTCCTGCATTCTCCTTCTCCTATAATCTCAAGAGCTGAGTAGTGGAAGTGCACGTCAAACAACTCTTCTGGGTGCCTACGCGGTGCACCAAATTTGCGACGAGCGAAGTTGATCAGTTTTTGTTGTAATGAATGCATGCTACCAGAAGGATGCGGGACTTACGAACTTGGTACACGCCAGACTCCGGTGGAGGCAAATCATAGCTGCGTCTAAGATCACCGCCATAGTAGACTTGAATCTGTGGTATCACCGGCTTGTTAGCAGGCTCAATGGCTTTGTAGATGCAACAGCGGGATGTAGTGGGCAAAGAGTTGTAGTGCTAGTCGAAACATGGACGCTGTCGACAGTGCCAAGGATGTGAGCAAACAACCTGTCGACTCGGCCAGACGTGGACTAGCCTGTGAACGCGTCGATGTTGTGAGACATCGAAGCCGGGAAGAGTACGGCGGTCGTCATGCTCACGTGATTGTGTGTATTGGAGGTTCAAATAGGTGCTTCATCACGACCTTGTGCCTAGTGGTGCTAATCTGAGGACTTTATAAATTCAGACTATTCTTTTTTGGCGTGTCAGCAACATTGAAATTTGATAATTGAAAAGAATTAAAACCAAAGAGAAGTAAATTGCATCTAAGGCGTCGAGTAAGCTTCCGCGTATGAGACGGTCAAGAGACACTGCCAGTCACAAACGAGAGTTGCAAAGCCTCCAGCACAGCATTGAATATCGACAACAAAAGTGTCCTCCGTTCACCCGACCTGTGTCCCAGCTATGATGCCTCACTTCGCTTCACATGGGCCGGTGCATGTCAGGCGACACAGCGAGCAAGTGCGGCCGACTCGAGACAATCCCTACAAAATCGGATGATATATGCGGCAGATGTGGTCCGTGGTACACCTATGGCACTTTTGGTGAGCGTCGACACCGTACAGGTTTGTGTCCATCAGGATCGCGTGTACGATGTGTCTCTTGTGACTGTGGCAATAGTCTTCGTATGGCTGTGGAAGCATCTGGGTGACCCTCGCGTCTTGTGACCGGCTTATCTTCGAGTAGACGCTCGAAGTCCTGTTGGAGGCGTTCCGCTGTTGCAGCCTGCTGGAGAGGTGGATATACGGATGTTCCCGCAACTCCATGCGATGTTTGGCGGTCTTGACTTCCAGCTCCCGTGGTCGCGTCACTTCCTTGTGCATGAGGCTCGCCGACGGCAGACTCAGCGCCATTCTCGACGGGTGCGGCGTTCAGAGGCAAGGGCTGACGCGGATCTGTGGCGAACATGATGAGATCTGAGTCCGCATCCTCAGAGTCCTGAATGAGAAGTCAGCGTCCTGTCCGAAAGGAAGCAATGTCCACCACTCACCGTCGGGCCTCTCTTCATGTTGCTTTGTGTCTTTAGGACGAAATGCGCAAAGAGAGTCATGCCCGCTTCAGATGTCGATTTGGCATGGTAGACACCTCTGTCGAAGAGCCTTTCAAAGCAGACGGGTCCGCAGTTGTCTGCCGCAACAGGCTCTCCTGTCAAGTGGAAGTGGATGTCATGCGTGTTTGCAGCGTAGTTGCTGCCATAGACAGTATATGCCAACTCGACGAGTGTCTAGTAATACCAATCAGTAAGTTTCAAGAGGCTCCTGCAGAGAGATCTTACCTGGAAGTCCTAAGCATGTTTCTTAGGGACAGGCACACCCTGATCAGGCGCGTTGAAGCTGTTCAAGAGGATTAGTAGCATACTGAACGTGGCGAGGTACGCTTTCTAGAGTGGGCAGCGACAGACGAAGTAGTTTTCAAGGATGGGAGAAGGTGAGGTGAGTCGTGCGGTGTCACTCTGGTGAGAGCAAACAGATGGGCACACCAAAACTGCAACAGCTTGACCTGTCCTGGACTAGTGGCTTGATAAGGGCGTTGGAATTAGAAGGCACTGCAGCCGGCAGGTAGGCTGCAAGAAGAAACACGCGTTTCATAGCTCGCCTTCACCTTAGAGGCAAATGACGCTACCTTAGAGGCAAATGACGCTACCTGAGATTACCTAGTCACTGTCTTGTTCATATCTAGCTGCTGGGCTTAGACACGAAGAGCCTGCTTGACGCTCTAAGATAGACATTTTCTGCTAATCTTCTAACTAGACTGCTATTAAACAGCCTATTCTATCTTTGCCTCTACAGTATAAGTCACATACAATAAGAACATTTTCTCACTGCTTAAGCTTCAGCTTACGAGTGCATCACCTGCATGCATCTACAATGTAGAAACCTCTGCTTCGTTGACCCGTAAGATACATTGCCTACATACACATCTAGAATGTAAGAACCTCCGCTTTGTTGGCTGCAAGATATATTGCCTGCATACACACGTTGAACGTAGAAACCTCCGCTTTATTAACCGTAAGATACATCGCACTATTATCACTCCTAGAACAAGAGCAGAGCTAGCATATAGTGCATTCCTCCCCTCACTCCATCCCTCACAAACAAAGCTAGCACTCAACACTGCAGTCTACATACTATCTCAAAATACTCGGGCTCAGTACCAGCGTGCAGTATCCATCGTCAGAAATACCGCATTATCAACATCACAGACACCACCCTGCCACACCTCACCCCATTCTTAAAAAGCTTTCAAAAGATACGATCACTCTATAATTCTCTAAGCTCGATAATCGACTCATCGCACTACATCACTTTATCCCATCCTCAAAAACTTTCAAACAATTCTATTACTTTATATTACCCCACGCTCAATTATCTACCCATAACACGGTGCAGCACCCCTACCTCCATCGTGTTCATCTGCATCATCTCCATTCTCTATCCCCATCTTCAATCACATAGGTCAACCTACTCCGGCACGAAAAGACTCTCCCCATCGTCTGAACCCCGAGTCGCAGGATCTTGAGCCTCGGGTATGAAGAGCGAGTCAGATTCGGACGACTCGGATGGTTGTCTCGTTGGGGTAGTATTTGACTGGGAGCGGACTTCCTCCTCGTACGGAGTCTGGGATTGGGCTGGTGTCTCTGCTACCAACGTTTCTGCGGGTGGAGGTGGCATATCTGATACCGCCGCCGGCTGGTCTGAGTCAGAGTCCGAGTCTGCCTCTAAGTCATTTCTCGACTCATCAACCATCCAGTCGTCGTTGAAGATGTCGTCGTAGTCGCTTTCATCTCCATCCCCAGTCTCATCACCACGCTCTTCGACATGCTCTTGGTCGTCGAGGGCCAGAGACGGGAACGAGGACGCAGGATTGGAACCCAGATTCATTTCCTCGCCACCTTCTTCATAGAATTCCTCATGCGAAGGGAATAGAGGAGGAGAAGCATACTCAATTCTCTCGGCTGTCCTAAATGCCTCTTGCACCGCAGCGCCGTAGTCAAAGTCGTCCTGTGCGGTAGTGTGCTCATTTGAGTTTGCAGGCTCGTTTCCTTTCCTTTCATTCGCCACTGTAGCGGGTGCCATAGGCTGGAATCCAGGGAATGGCGGGGCGATCCTAGGAGGGAAGAGGATCTTTGTTAGGGGAATGAATTAGCACCGGCCACAGTCATAGTCTACGAAGAGCAAGGTCAAGTGAAACTGACTTCGGGATAAACTTACAGGCCTCCCCACCCACCCCGGAACAGGAATAAATACCGTCTCCCCCTTCGAAAAGTACTTCCTTCCCCCATACCTCTCAGACGGAATCGGACAGCAAAGCGCATACACCATGCTCGAGTCCGGATTAATTGTCTTCCTCACCGGCGCCTTGGGTTTAATCGTCCACCCCATATCTGTCTCCGCGGAGTGCACCCTCCTCCTCCCTCTCTCTTCCTCTTCATCTTCTTCCGACTTTCGGACAAAATGCACCCAAAGCGCCACCTCCTCCATCCCCCTCCCTTTTAAAACCTCCCACTCATCCTCCCCAAACACAGACTCCTCTTCACACACCACCTCCCCGCTGTACAGGACTTTGCGGTAGATGTGCAAGTGCACGTCGAAGTCTGTCTCGGAGATGGAGAAGGCCGTGTATGCGCCGGCGAGGAGGTCGGAGAAGGTGGAAAAGTGGGAGGTGGGGAGGCGGAAGGCGGAGGCGCGGGAGAGGAGGCCGGTGAGGGAGATTATGGTGTCGATGGGGGAGGGTGGAGG